>CM040794.1:1634088-1659088 GCA_022829025.1 Squalius cephalus | reverse complement strand
GACATGTATGTGTGTATGTGTGTATGCAATGGCAAGTTAATTGTTAGGGACTGCATATAGATAAAAGATATATAATGTAACTTATAGTTATAGTTACAAAATAAAGACACTATTCACACACACACACATATCCATTGCAGGCAGAAGTCCACTGTTGGTCAGTGTAGAGCGATAGTCCCCTATGTTAGTAATATAGACATGTATGTGTGTATGTGTGTATGCAATGGCAAGTTAATTGTTAGGGACTGCATATAGATAAAAGATATATAATGTAACTTATAGTTATAGTTACAAAATAAAGACACTGTTCACACACACACACACAGATCCATTGCAGGCAGAAGTCCACTGTTGGTCAGTGTAGAGCGATAGTCCCCTATGTTAGTAATATAGACATGTATGTGTGTATGTGTGTATGCAATGGCAAGTTAATTGTTAGGGACTGCATATATAAAAAAGATATATAATATAACTTATAGTTATAGTTACAAAATAATTAAACTGTTCACACACACACAGAGATCCAATGCAGGCAGAAGTCCACTGTTGGTCAGTGTAGAGCGATATATATATATATATATATATATATATATATATATATATATATATATATATATATATATATATATACATATATATACTGTGTGTGTGTGTATACATATTATGGGGGGCCAAACAGGAAATAATTCTATGTAAATTTGAATATATAGTTATAACTATGAATATATTTGTAAATCCTAAATATATAAATGTAACCCTGAATATATAGTTATAACCCTTAATATATAAATGTAAATCTGAATATATAAATGTAAATCCCGAATATATTGTTATAACTCTGAATATATAAATGTAACTCTGAATATATAGTTATAACTTTGAATATATAAATGTAAATCTGAATATATAGTTATAATTCTGAATACATAAATGTAATCCTGAATATATAGTTAAAACTCTGAATATATAAATGTAACTCTGAATATAGTTATAACTCTGAATATATAAATGTAAATCCCGAATATATAGTTATAACTCTGAATACATAAATGTAATCCTGAATATATAGTTAAAACTCTGAATATATAAATGTAAATCCTGAATATATAGTTATAACTCAGCATGTGTGCTCCGCTCAATATTCCACTCTATGCCAATGCGCTCCACTCAATCGCTCACTGCCCAAGCATTCAAATCCCGCTCCTACATGAAATCTCAGTGTAACGTAGGCTACTGTACTATAGCCTTTGTTGATTATTTTTAAGTCATTGTTGGGGGCATTTACAATTTTGCATAGCTGGCCTCTGCACAATGTTTGTGTGATAATAGGCCATTGTTTAAACTTTATTAGTTTCAGAAAGATTCTCGCAGATACAGAGACAGTTGAAACAAAGGCAGATCTTTATTTTACAAAAGCACAAGGTTTTGGTGTTTGGATGTTTAAACATACTCTTACAGCTATCTACTGCCTAATGGTTTGCCAGTTGATAAAACTTTGGATAATATAATTAATAACAACATAAAATCACTTCAGTGTTATGACAATGTTGTTTGCATGAAAACACTTTAATTAGCAGAATTATATTCGTATAGACTGAGATGTAAAGAAACAGTGGTGGCCACTATCGTAATGAACTGTCAACAGTGATAAGGTATAGCTAAGAGTGCTCCAGACCAACCACGAACGAATGACTTACAGAAGGTATTCTTAACTAAGAATGTTTCAGGAAACACTTATTAACATTAAGGTAAAGCCTGAGTTATATATAAATGTATGTGTGTGTGTGTGTGTGTGTGTGTGTGTCTAATTATACAATGTTCACACAGGCATCAGAGACCAATATGCAAGACAAACATAAAAAGTATAAAAAAAAAATAGAATGATCAAACCATCAGTTATCAAAAATTTTAAATATTAGATTATTTTTTTTATTTTTTTTATGAAAGACCATTTGAATCTAGCCTGGGTTTCCCCATGCTGCCTTGCTCACAGCGCGATTTTATTCACGTTGCTAGGCAGTTTGGACATCATAGACCTAGCCGGCTGAATTCGTTTACAACAAAGATGCATAGACAGTAAAAGAAAAGATGACTGCCTCTGGAGAATTTAGATTTCACACTTATAAATAAGTCAGAAAGAATAAATGCATATTTGGGGTGCTGTCCGAGGAGAGGGCGGGCTCGGTATTCGGCCCGAACCCAGGGTACTCCCCCCATATTCCAGGCTGTGGAAGAACAAGCCGAGAGTGATTGGGGGGATGCTGAAACTGTCAAGGAATGTTAGGTGAGTGAATAAATATATGCTTCCTTTCATGCTGATAAGGTAGGCATGGCAATCGTTTGATGACAAGTTGATTGGATTGATTATTTGAACGAGCTTCTCCCGAACTTTCTGTATGAAACATCATGTGTAGATTCCGCCATCGCGTCTGTTATAGACGATATCGACAGCGCATTCATTTTAAAAGAGGAACAGAGAACCGCGATCAAGGCATTTGTCAACTGGAAACATGAATGAAAAACATATGTCACTTACTCCGTTGCTCTGATTGGTTGTAGGTCTATCCAATTGAGTGCAGAGACATTTTCTTTCCTAGTTCGGTTGAAACACGCCCCATAATCAAAGTTCAATGGACCAGTATCAGACTCACATTCTGACTAGAATCTGAGTATGATGACGTCAGGCTACCATAGACCAGATTTTCCAATGAAAAAGGGAACCAATCGCAGAATGGGGAGGGAGCAGCAAGACGATGATGACACCGAAGCAGTTTGTTTATATCTATGGATCCAACATGGCATCAGACTCGACGTTACCTTCTACCCTCATGTTTATCTTGCACAAACAGTAATATTCACGCCATTGTGTACAAATAAATCTTTGACCCATCGTATTTTTCCTCGTCGAATTTCTGTCACTCTACATACGTCATCTGGTATAATTGAAACGATTGGCTATGAGCTACGTACAGGCGCATTTGATAGACATTCATAGCGCCCAATAAACGGCTCTGGGCATTCGTGAACCACGCCTCAAATACGAGAAAATTAACACGTGGTTCCCAGACCAAGGCTCAAAAGAGACTTGGTCTGACATTAGCCAGGCTAATTTGAATCTGTTTTCCACACAATGGGGTAAAAATTACAGACGGCCTGGCAGCAATAGCTCAAAAGCAGATGTGAGAAGAAGCTTCTTATCATTCATAATATTATTTTTCTTGTTTAACGCACTCTCTTTAAATATATTTTATATGCTTTTTTATGCAGTCCCTAATTTTTTCTCTCTAGCTACAGTTCCATATCAACAAATAATACAGAATTTTAATTTTATTCTCACCAATTATTAATTTACAATATCAACAATGATCTAGACTAGATAAATAAAATGCAACCACAGCAATAAGTCAGGGGAATGCTTTTATTTCTTCCTTTGGTTTGAATTTTAAACATTTTGCAGTTCTTTTTTAAAATGTATACATTTTAATACAATTATAAAATGATATCATGATTTGAGACCCTCTTTTCTGTAATTAAAGACCAATTTTATGGGTTGTGGTGTCTCAGACAATGGCCAATATCAGTTAAAAAAACATCGTTTCCCTTAGGGCTTAAATGAACCTCATCACTTAAAAATAGTTCAGGCTTTTCAAACAGTATGTGTGGATGATGTACAATGCTCCCATTAACACACAAAACAAACTTAGCCATCACATTGTTCACAAACTTTCGCACTTTGTCCACCTTTCCCGGGGGGGCATGCCTCCAGTGGCGCCTTTGGTTTATTGAAGACAGCAGAATTTTCATCTGGGGAAACTGTCTGTTGAGGTCACGTAGGTCCCTCTTCATTGCTTTGAGAAGCAGCACACTTTTCACACGTCCTAGGTCGTTGCCTCCACAGTGAATCACTAGCACATTCGGAGCAGTCCTTCTTTTAAGGCACTGTTGGAAGAAGGGAAGGAGGTCTCCCCAACACATGCCTCCCCTGCCAAACCACTGGACCTGGGAAGCCACTCCAAGATTGGTGCCTATGGTCTCTCTTGCTCGCTTTTCGCCACGTCTAATGTAACTGTCACCAATAATCCAAACTCTGTGCACACCTGATAAAAGGATTACAATACAAATGATTAACTATGCAGCACACAATTGGGAAGTCACACAATTGCTCTAGAATTTGTTGTAAAATATAATTAGCTGCGTCACAATAAACTTTATACATTTAAGGCCTTTCTTTAACATGGAAAGGCACAACTCACAATCTTAAAATCTAGGGCTGGACCATGATTTAAACATCTACAATTTTCAAACGAACATACAATAACACTTAAACATTTGTGTATTTTGAAATGAGATTGCCACTACATGCATTATTGTAAATGTTAAAATCTATTTGAATAAAACATTTTAAAATAGTTCAATAGGTTGAGCAGAAACATACCTTTCTTTTGAGTAGTGGATTCTCTGATGAAGTGTTCTTGTTGAACAACATGAACTGTTGACTTGACTTTTCTAAAAAAAACAAAACAAAAAAAAAACAAGGAAAGTAAAAAAATAGTAATCGTAAACATGTTTAACAGTTGCAACATCTGTAGAATAACTGGTAAAACATTGTTTTTTATGTTTGTTAAATTGACCATTATGATTTTAAATATACGCAATATCATCATTGTTGGTACTACAAGTCTAAAATAAGGATTATTCTAAATTTCTAAATTACTCTTCTAGACATTTTAACTATCCGCAAAAAGGAGTATCAAAAATATAAATTATAAAGATACCAATTACTAATGAAACCAATTTGAAATTCTGAATTGTAACAGCGTAATTATTTATTTTCTTTATAAATAGATCAATCAAAATGCTGAACTTACCTCATGTTGTAGAATATGTTCTCCTCCTTCAAAAACGCAAGGTTCAAACAGAGACAAACACTTCCAAAAGACACGAAAGAGTGAATGTTCTGTGATTATATCCCACAACCCCAACCATCTCTGGACAGTGATTGGGTCTCCAGATAACTGTTGCTATAGAAATGCTAATTTCTCTGGGATTGGAAACAAACTGGCGCCTCCAAATATGTACAAGTGGGTGATTGTTGCTTAGCTTACCCTGGAAAATAATGCTGTTGCAAAAACACTTAATTATGACTTAGTACACTGCAAAAAAAAAAAAAGTTTAAGACTTACTTATAATACACATTTTTGAAAGTCACATGAAATAGACCATATTATTTATTTCAGATTAGTTTTAATAAAATATATTTAGTTAAAATGTCCCAAAGAAATAACAAACACCATATGACACCAAGTGTATCAGTGAATATTTACACACACATTCAATATATATATAGATTTATATAGATTTGTTTCTGGGGTAGAAAATAAAACAACAATATGGTAATCTCTACAAGATCTGTTTTAAAGTGAAAATAAATAAACTCATATGGGGTTATATCATGTATTGGTGTAAACAGTGAACTATATTAAGTATGCAGAACTCCAAATAAACAATACATGGACCAGTACTTTCTTAATATCATTAATCTTGCAGCACAACTTCAATTTAAATGCATCATCACTTTGGATTACATTTTCAGTAAGGTTCTATTCATTTAGATTATGTAATGCATACAGTTATCTGAACTAACCAATAACATCATACACACATTAATGCACAGTGTATTATTTTAGATAACTTATTCATATGAGCTCATAAAATTACAACCGTTTATTTATAGTTTATGGTAAATTAACAAATGAAACCTCTTTGTAAAATGGATAGCACTATTTCTAAATTTCCATTAATTAACCTTATGATCAAAGATAAAACACAGTAAATAATATATATGCCTAGTTTAATATAGTTCTTCTTAGTTAATTACTAATTTGTTGGTTAGTTTCATAGTAAATTAAGTTTATCCAGCTGTTTATCATAACAGAATAAACACTGAAAAGGGTGATCATGAACCAGACGTGAATCCATGAATAGCTGCAATTCACAAGTGTGAATTGAGTGGTTTTAGTTACAAAAAACAGCAATATCATTTCATTTACATACTGCTTAAACCTTTTTCTTTTGGAATGTGTGGTTAACGATTTCCTATACATTTGCCTTTACATATGATAATCACAGGTGATTACAGCTGTGACCTGACAGACTGTTTTTATCTAGTGGAGACCGGGTGTTAATAGGAGACATTAAATGCTTCGATTCCCCAAGCAGATATACCAGAAGTAAAACAATCAGAGGCATAATTAACCCCTTGATTGTCAAGGATCACTGGTGGCCCCAGATTATTTTATTTATTACTCTTTAAAACATCACACTCCTACTTGATCTGCACAAACTGAGCTTCATTAGGAAGGTTTAAGACCCCAGCTTTGATATTTGACCACTGTTTATAATTAAACTGGTTTGAAGTTAGATAAGTTTCTTAATTTATTCCAGAAGTGCAAAATAATTAATCTGTAATGTTCGTTATCTTGAATAGAAATCATCACTCATACAGCAGCCATTCATCTCATCTCCAGTTTATTTGTGTTTATATAGGCCTACATACAATATCCACGATCTCCCAGGGCTATTAGGCCAATGATGCGCACATTTGGAGAAATAATTGATATGATATCGTCATACAGAATAATATTTCTATTTATTTCCCACTGAATTATGCAATCTGAAGAGCTCAAACAGCTAACAGAGCCAGCGATGACTCTGCTCTTCCAGATTTGCGTCAGCAAACGTGATGACATCAGTTCGATATGATTCGTTTGTAAAGCTGTCAATCATCTCATGGTGAACCAACGTGACCATAAGGCTGTCCTTCTGGATGACGCAGTGCTGTGTACACTGTGGACAAACAAAACTAAACACATCTCTTCATCTGATACAAGAAGCTAATAAATGCAGGATTCAAGTTATTCTGTTTTGTGTGTGTTTGATTTCCGTTCGATTTTGGTTATTGTATAGGAACAAAGAATGTTTACAGTATGCATGTGAGTAAAAATAGCCCATTGCTTCATAAAAAAATGCAAAATAGCCTATAACATATTTAAATAATCTTTTTTGACTTGAAACCATTTTAAATTGCGACCGAAATATGATACAAATACTCAATTGTGTTTTAAAGTGAGCTTTAAGTGAGAGTGTAATATTAATAAATGATATTGTGTCATGTAGCTTGAGGCTGCCTGTTGAGCTAATGCACCTTCTACATGAGCTTCCTATTTCATAAAATCATGTTATTTATTTTTTTTAATTCAAGAACAGTTTTTTTTTGTTGTTGTTGTTGTTGGTTTTCTAACAAGACTTAAGATAATAGATGTATTGCTCTTGCATAGTGGAATGACAGAGATTTAGATGACCAAGCAAAAAATACAGGGATACAGGCATTAATGACTGAATTCAAACAAAAGAATAAGAATAAAAGAAAAATGAAGATTAAAGGGTTAGTTCACCCAAAAATGAAAATTCTGTCAGTATTTACTCTCCCTCATGTTGTTCCAACCCCATTAGACTTTCGTTCAACTTCGGAACACAAATTAAGATATTTTTGATGAAATCTGAGAGATTTTTTTTACGTAGTGTAATAGCGTAGCGCGTCTGTGTTTCACGTCACCACGTATCACACATGACCACAGTCGCCCAATAGCCCGCTACGTTATATTACACTATGTAAAAAAAAACCTCGAGGTCCAGAGAGAAGGAAATGAAAAGAGGAATAAAGTCGTTATTTTTGTTTGTTTTTGCGCACAGAAAGTATTCTTGTCGCTTTACAAACTTAAGATTGAGCCACTGGAGTCACTTGTACTATATTAACAATGTCTATAATACATTTTCTGGGCCAGCAAGTTGAGGTGTCCATAAGCCTGCAGGAGGAGTGATCCAGCACTCAGATTTAATCAGAAATATCTTCATTTGTGTTCCGAAGATGAACGAAAGTCTAATGGGGTTGGAACAACATGAGGGTGAGTAATTACTGACAGAATTTTCATTTTTGGGTGAACTAACCCTTTAAGTCTCTTGAAAAGGTGCTAAATGTTCGTCGATTTACATGAATGGGCCATTTCTCCTCACCAGACCAACCAGACATGTTGAGTCAATGACTCTAAATGACAATGAGAGTCAATGACTCTACATGAGTGTTTACAGGGGAATAAGATATTTGGTCTTACAATAGGCTTCATAAAATGCATTTAGAGATCATCCTCAGATTTGATATTCTGAAGCTCAGAATATTTTATACATTTAATAAATATATTCTTAATATTTGATGTTTTTATGTTTGAGCTTATATATCTCAATATTCATAACAGTCTGATAAATTTTTAGTCTTGAACTGTAAACACTCAAGTGATGGCTTTCTAAATATATGTTGGTTATGTGCCTATTCAGAATGATTTCTGAGCAGAAACTTTGATATTTTTGGTATGTCATAAATGCATCACTCACCAAAATTGGGGGTGACTATATAATTGTTTTAAATAAGCTATTCATCTAAGCTGTCTATACAAAACATTGTAAATAACCAGTTCAGTTGTAACAAGTAGGCTTTATCATCTGTATAATTTATTTAATGAATCTGTTTGAGATCAAATTAATGCTAGATGTTTTGATATAAATTAAATATCAAACATATAATGTTAGTACATGGCATGACTGTGTTTAATTTCACTCAGTTATTTTGATTTATTTCCAGATTCAATCATAGGCTTGTTCTTACATAGTAGAGCTTGCGCAGTTTTCAAAAATGGTGCTTTAAATCTCTTGACAAACTAAAAGACTTAAATTACATTTGTATGTATTCTAAATAAAAGACACAGGTTGTACTGAATGTCAGCTTGCTTATTTTTGTAAAGATAATGATTTATTGAGTCCACATGCCATGTAAACTTGAAACTATGCTTCAAATCACAGATCGAGAGCTGTCGTTCAAACCACAACTCTGCGATGCTGTTTACAAATGTTGGTTGGAACTAATACTTCAACGTTTGGTAAAAAATAAATAAAAAAATAAAGTAGATTCATTTTATCATTTCATTTTCATTTAAGTAGCTTTTATAAATGTGCAAAGAAAAAAAAAACATTACTGGTGTGAATCTTGAGACAAAACAATGGCATATTTTAAGATTCAAATTTGAGGTTGGTGTCTCTAAAACTATGCCCCCAGTTTCACAGACAACGCTTTCTCAGACGCATGTTTGAGCTGTTTTAACTGAAAACATATTTAAATTATGTATTATCAATTATTATCAATTGTATTACAGTTTTTATATTTGAGCTTGTATACCTTTAAAATATGTGTCTCATTTATTCCCCACCTGGTAAAATGGGGGCTGTCTTAGAACATTTTAAAGAATTATAATGTATAAAGTGGTATAAATAATTGTGGTGTGACTTGACTGTATATAAATTACAGAGCTGATTGAAACATATCCCAATTGCTCTGATCAGATGGTTCCTCACTGCTGTTTTCCAGTCCTTGGGTGGACTGCTACCCTACCCCCCAAATACCCCCGCAGGCAATTTGCATTTCTATGGAGAAGAGCTTCAAAGGACAGCATGTCATAGACACATAGGCCAGACTGTGAAAGTTTTACCTTAGGCCCCGTCCACACTACTGCATTTTCGTTTAAAAACGAAGACTTTTTGCTACGTTTGCACCTCCCGTCCACACTAAAACGGCAAAAACGGAGACCCAAAACGGAGAAGTTTAGAAACGCTGCCGACCCGTTTTTCGTTTTGAATCTCCGGAGGGCGTTTTAGAGTGGACGGGTCAAAACGGAGGACTTTAGAAACGATGACGCAGAGGCTCACGCTCGGCTCTATGATTGGGTGTCACCAGTCATGGAGTATACACAGGTAATATTCAGTACCAGTAAACTTCACCCGCTGGAACAGTTTCTTACAGTAAGAAACTGGCGCGTCTCAGGCGCGGTAAACGCGTGCATGCTAGAAATATAACCGACACCTATTTTTCTTGCGACACGCAAGCGTGTTGGAAGCGTTTTCTGGCAAAATGGAATAGGAAAAGATGTTTATATGTCATTTTGACACAAATACATATTAATAAATGATATTTTGATGTTTGAAAACATTTTTTACAGTCTATGCTTGAAAGTCTCTAGGTTTACACCGGCACGCACATGCCCAGTGTTGGTGAATGGTCACGTGATCCGCGTTTGCAGTCGTTTTAATGTGGACTGAGATCAATTCTAATACGCAGCTAATACGCAGTGTTGTTTTTTTTTTGTGATTCAACACAAGGTACTCTTAAGTAAGTGGTATGAGCTTTCTTTTCAGATGTGCTATACAAGTTAAGTTAAACCAACATAAATATGAATGCCCATGGTAAATGCTACGTCCTATATAACCATTTGATTTACATTAAATGAGAATATTTTTATATTTATTTACATTGTGTGAAATTACTTTTTTTCTTTATTAACTTTATCATTTCTATCTGCCACTGGTATAGGTTTGTGCTCTGTGCTCTATACGTACAGAAAAAAAGTGAGTAATTATAATGTATGTAATAGTAATTGAGGAAAAGGAATTTTTCCTGATCCAACTGATGTTTACAATTTGAACTGAATTTAAAAACAATGGACTATACACTTATTTTGAACTGGCTGTTTGATTTCATTCACAGATAAATTTGCATAACAGAACCAATAGTAATGATGGGTAATTGTGGCTAATCTGTGGGCGTCGGCCCAATCACTGCTCAGATAGCAGCATGTGTATCATCTATTCTATGTTCCTAACTCACACTTCAGTTTTGCCATTTGGAAGACAGCTCCTATACGCGATTGTTTCCTACATTGGAGAGTTATCTTTCTGTTATAGTTTAAAGACTGTATCTACCTCCAAGAACCTCATAAAAAGCGCACTGAGACATTTCTCATCTCAGTTTTTTCTTTCCAAATTAAGAGGTAAGTTGAACATTATATATTTTATGATAATTTGTAAATGCTAATTTTATAAAATATTGATATCCTCTTACAATGTAAATATGCATGTATATTACCGGTAATATTATTGATAATCAGATTGTTGGTAATTTTTTTTTTTTTATTTTATTTTTTTACTACATTTTAAATTGTTACCCACGGTGTCATCTTTTCAATCATTTATTTTCTATGAAATTCTAAAGAGGTATTATTTATTTATTTATTTATTTTGCATATGAAGTAATCCTACATAAAATAATTTTAAATATTTCACAGGAAAATGAGACCCAGAAGAGTTTTTCCTGAAAAAGAAGCTTTGTACTTCATTGCTTCTGGCAAAGATAAAGACACATTTGAGAAACAATTCATGAGTGAAGAGAAAGGTAAGTTACTACATACAATTCTCCCATCAATACTGTATGACTTTGCAAAACTTAAATAAAAGCTAAGTGTGGTCACTAATTAAAGGAATAGTTCACTTAAAAATGAAAATTCTGTCATCATATACTCACTCTCATGTTGTTTCAAACCTGTATGAATTTCTTTCTTCTGCTGAACAGAAAGGAAGATATTTAGAAGAATGTCAGTAACCAGACAGTTTCTGGTCTCATTGACTTCCATAGTATAATTTTTTTCCTACTATGGAAGTCAATGGGATCAGAAACTGTCTGGTTACTGACATTCTTCTAAATATCTTCCTTTCTGTTCAGCAGAAGAAAGAAATTCATACAGGTTTGAAACAACATGAGAGTGAGTATATATGACAGAATTTTCATTTTTAAGTGAACTATTCCTTTAATGTCAAAGGGTTGGGTTTAAAATATGAACCTAGAGAAAGCAGGCTGTTAAAACAAAACACGCAAGAGGGGAAAAAACATGATTGCTTTGACCAGTTAAAGGTGGATTTACATCTGTTTTCCTGCCAGTATTTATGTTATAAGCTGCTGATGTCTCTAAATTAAACACTATTATGTAAATGTGTGAGTGCTCTTGATATTATTTGTAAGTAACTGCCAGTTAGAATGTGAGGGGCCTGTGTAATAATGGAAATGATGAATATTTAGTGTCTGATTTTTTCAGACAGAAAATCTGATTTTTTTTTTTTTATTATTATTATTTTTTTTACACTTTTATAAAGATGTAGATACAGTTGTTTTCGAAGTAACAATACCATTGAAAATAATTTAGACAACCTGAATAACTTCATGAATCTTTTATCATACTATTAATTTACTTGTATTTATACTATTTATTAGGTTTTGGAGTAATTGCCACAAAACACATTGAGCCAGGTGAATTCCTGTTGGAGTATGTTGGAAGACACATCACTGGATCTGAAGGAGAGAACCTGTTCAAAGACTACTCAGCTGAAAATGCAGCATTTTTGTATTTCTACTCCTTTCAGGAACAATCTTACTGGTAAGATTAAATTAATGAATGTTCCAATGAAATATAATACCATTATGACAATTCAAAAGTGTTTTTAAAATATTTCACCACACAGTGTTGATGGCAGTCAAGATACAGAAAGACTAGGACGATTCATAAATGATGACCACATCAAGCCAAACAGCAAAATTAAAATAGTAAGTCTGTCTTTAATGTATTCTTATTCTTTGTTTCAATTACACCTTTTATACAGCCTCATCTTGTAGCATTATTTGACATTATTAAAAACTAGGCGACTTTTCAAATGATGTTTTTGTTGTTTTCATTTGTGTGTTTGTGTGCTTTTGTAACCAATAGATAATGGATGAAAAGAAAAGACCACATCTGTGTGCATTTGCGTTAACAAAAATCAATGCAGGAGAAGAAATTTTATACGACTACGGAGATCCTAACTGCCCATGGAGACAGGTATTTAAACTTCTATTTCTATTTGTTGGTGTCTTATTTTCATTATTTTATCAAGTGGTGAGGAAAACTTGCTAACACTTTACAATAAGGTTAATTGGTTAACATTAGTACTAAATGACCAATACATTTGTTACAGTATTGGTTAATCTTTGTTAATATTAGTTAAAATCCAGCTGTTTCAATGTTTGTGCATGTTACTTCACAGTGTGTTATTAATTTTAACAAATACAACTTATGATTTTAATGATGTATCAGTACATTTTTAAATTAACAATAACCAAAGTTTAATAAATGCTGTTTAAGTGTACAATTTTTACTTTAAAAAAGCAAATTATTGAGGTAACACTTATATAGTTTTTATATGGTAACACAATAAGGTTTCATTTGTTAACATTAGTTAATGTATTAATTTGCATGAACTAAAAGCCATACATTTGGTAAAATATTTATTCATCTTTGTTAGTGTTAGTTAATGATACTCCGGCTGTTCATTGATTGTTCATGTACATTTACAACGTATTACCTAATTGATTTTAATAATGCATTACTAAATGTTGAAAATAACATTAACAAAGTTTAATAAATGCTGTATAAGCGCAGTTCATTATTGGTTTGTTAACTAATGCTAGCTAATGAAACCTTATTGTAAAGTGTTACAAGATTCTCTTATCCTCAACAATACTGCTGTACAATTTTTACCTTTAAAAAAGCTAATTATTTAGGTAACACTTACACAATGAGGTTTCATTTGTTAACATTAGTTAATGTCTTAATTCACATGATCTAAAAGCAACACATTTGGTACAATACTTATTCATCTTTGTTAATGTAAGTTAATTAAACTCCAGCTGTTCATTGCTTGTTCATGTACATTTACAACGCAATAACTAATGTTAATAAATACAACTTTTGATTTTAATAATGCATTACTAAATGTTGAAATTAACATTACATACTATTAAGAAATATTGTAAAAGTGGTGCTCATTATATGTTCATGTTAACTACATTAATGATTGCTTTTAATGTAATTTGTTTCAGAAAACCAGTATTTCCACATTCAGAGAGATCAAGGAAAATATGGTAAATATATATAGAGAGGTCTGTTCCTTCAGCTGAGTTTACTAATAACTATATACACTGTAAAACATTTCTTACATTTCAATATGCTTTTGCTTTTTTGCATTTTACAGGAATCACGATGGAAGAATTCATTTGAAAACTTTGATTTAAAGCCTGGTTTGATGAAAATGGATGACCTTGTTATCAACACAGAAATGAAGATTGCAAATGGATGCAATGCTGCTGAGATTTTCCCAGGAGTCTTCAACAACTGCAAAGTTGCAGTGAAACGAGTTGCCAAACATGTTTCCAAAACTGAATTGGAAATGGCTCATTTCCTGAGTTCAAAAAATTTACAAGCAGAGCACCTTCTGCAACACATTTCAGTGTTGGAAGACACTTACTTTGCCTATTTTGTGTCACCTCTTTGTGAATATAGTCTGATGGAGCTGATTGAAAACAAGGATTTTCCTGAAAGAAAAAGCCTGATAGAGAATCGAAGACTAGAGATCTGCCAGGAGTTACTGCAAGGACTTCAGGAACTGCATTCATATGGAATTTTGCACAGAGACCTGAAGCCTGAAAATATTTTGTTTGGTAAGAGCAGTCTGTGGATTAGCCATAGCTATAATTATCCTGTAATATCAGCAGAAATTTTCATTTAAAATGCATGAGCATATGATAATGTGGATATCATTTTAAGTGTTACATTTTTTGTGAGCATTTTTACTTTTCTACAGATATAAGCAATAAACTGTACATCGCAGACTTTGGAGCAAGCAGAAAACTTGATCTGGCACAAACCACACTGCTCTCTCAAATGGCTGGATCTTTTTCTTGGTCGAGTTATGAAGATGTTGGAGGCATGCAATACAAGTACAAGAAAGAATCAGATATCCAGGTAAGGGTTGAAAATATCATGTTAAAACTTGTTAATTTGTGGGAGGACGCCGGCACACAGAAGTGTTTTTTAATTACACTATATCAAAGTTACTTTAAGATTTAATGTAAAAATAATAATAAAAGGCAAATTATACATTATTTAAAAGGTTTAAGACTCAATCCTAAAAATGTTTTACCTCTGTTTTATTATAAATATCTCATGGTGACTGTAATTTAATTTCTTAATTTGTGTCAAAGGAAAAAATCTGCTATATGGTCATCATGAAAGCATTTGACTACACAATGTTTGGTCTCAATTTATTTTGATGGTCTCTTTAACACATTCTGTTGATTATAAGTAATGTTACAACTACATGTGAACTAATTCTCATTAGAGTACTACAGGAGTATAAGTAGACTAGAGACTAAAATGTAGGTTAGAGTAAAAATAAGTTGACATGTATTATATATTTAGTCAGTATAATGTCTATTGGGGTTTATCACAGTCAAATTTTAGCAGATATTAAGCAGATATAGTCTACTAATACTGTAATTACAGTTGGTTGACATGTAGCTGCACATTTATTTATAGTTAGTAGAATGTTCAAAAGGGACCATCAAAATAAAGTGTTCCCTTTCATAGTCACTACGAGTTACGACGTGACGACGAATAACGTCTCCGTTCCCTACTCAGGGAACCAGGGAACTTACTTAACTGAGACTTTTCCAGCATTCCTCTGGGTTTTTAGTTCAAAAGTGAACACATTTGGAAAAATATTGATGGATTCTCATTATTAATTCACATTTCAGAGTGGAGTTTTATTTATTTATTTATTTATATTTTTATCCTAAATTAATCAATGTAACCAATAAAGAGCAGCGGGTTTCAAACCCTTGGTCGCGTCCAATATTTAAAAAATGGGTTGTCTTGATGATTTAATGAAAATGGACTTACATAAAAATGAAATAAAATTAAATTAAAATAATAATATAAAATAATATTATATAGGCCTAAGGAAATATGCTAAATATATTTTGATTTAAAAAAAAATATTCAATAAATCAATAAAATAAAATACTGCAAAAATATGCAGCTGAGTTAGTTTCATTTTACTCCACAAATAAGGTGATAGAAAGTAAACAAAAAATAAATAAATGGTCATTTCAAAAGTTTGAAAACCACTGGTATAGAGCATTAAAAACTGGTATAGAGCATCCATTCATTAACAAAATAATTATGACCTTGTGCAGAAAGTCAAGAACGTTTACTAAAACAAATACAATTATGATGTTCCATGATTTTCCAATCACAGTGCTGGTTATAACTTAAGTATTGTATTGTACACAGTTACTCATTCCAAATTACATGACACAAATTGCAGTCAGTGATGAAATCTAGATTAATCTAGATTACAATCTAAATACAATTTATTAAATTTATTACAATAATTTACAATATTATTTACAAATAATTTACAATCCTGTAATCTAAATAATTTTAGGTAATGTAATTGGACTACTTTGTGAGTACTTTTGACCCTAACGATTCAATAGGATAATTGTGTACCATATTGATAAAAATACCATGAGAAAGAAAATATATATTTTTTTTTGCTATCAATTTTGTGAAGTGCATTAACTATTATAGCCATTAACTATTATAGCTTTTAGCCTTTATTACAGTATGTAAACTATCCTATCCTCTAAGCCTCATCAGATCACAAAGAGAATGTATTTTAAATACTTGAAAGGCCTTATAAGTTTTGATAACATGGTTTTGATCTAATAAATTGTCTTGGTTTGATGCTGAGAATTTTAACATTGAGCACATTTTTTTGTAAATTTGAACGACAAAAATCGGTGTTGCCTACACCGTTATCCTCTTTTTACAATTTGCACCCTGTTGACTTCAATGGGGCAAGTACTAAACCTGCTTTTAGCCTCTTAACATCCTTCATGTGTCATTACAAGTGCACCAGCCATGTGAGTGATTCCTTCAGAGTGAACACGGGTGAATCTGACTGCAGTAGATGTGAAAGGGTTTGTGCTGGAGCAATCTGTAAATTAATCTGGCCGTTAGAGTTATCATCTGCAGATTTTAAGTTAAACATGGTCAGGTCTGTGGCTTCATTGGGTTTCTGTACTTTAACAAGAACCAATTTCTGTTTTGTCATAAAATATCAATGAGAAAAATATTTTCTAAAAACTTTACAATACACTTAAGCCTATATATTATGTTTCTTAATGATTGTAATTATGATTTTATGACAACAAATTGCGAAGTGTCTTCTTTAACCCTTTCACGTATAGTGGTCACTACAGTGGACAGCTATTAATAAAGCATTTTCTTGAATTTGCATGGGTTTTTATGGCAAAGTTGCACATCAGCCTCATTGGACCCTGGTGCATCATCCTATAAATTGCAACCAAGGGCAAGCCGTTGTGTTTCGATTTTTCTCCCCTCCAAACCAAGATGGCCAAGGGTCAGTCAGACATGCCAAGTTGCTCCGGAATATCCACCCATTCCTTCTATCCTAGGAGACTCAAGCAATATCTAATGAGTCATATCACAGTAAAATTTTCCAAGTTTTGATTTTAGATTGAGAGAAAACTCTGATTAATCACATGTCCACTGTAGTGGACGTCATGCATCAACTGCTATATTTCAGCTACAATTCATAATTATAATGGGAATGTTAAAACTTAAAAACTTGATCTGCAGTGAATTTTTTACTGTAAATAAATGTATTTGTATTATTAGAATGTAATTTTCATTGACATCGAAAAAAGTAATCTGAATTTGTAATGCATGTTACTTGTAATGCGTTTCTTTACTCATAACATCAAAAAGTAATCTGAATACGTAATTCATGTTACTTGTAATGCGTTTATATATTCGTTACATCAAAAAGTAATCTGATTAGGCAATGCACATTACTTGTAGTTAATTACTTGTTAGATCAAAAAGTAATCTGATTAGGTAATGCATGTTACTTGTAACACATTACTTTACTTGTAACATCAAAAAGTAATCTGAATGTGTTATGCATGTTACTTGTAATGCATTACATCCAACACTGATCATTTCAGATGAGATTGAAAAAATGTAATGCTAGGTTTTCTCAGAGGAGGGCTATGATAGAAATGTGCATGTCCATCTTGAACATAATCAGAATTATCAGCTAATAAGGGTAAATCTCCATACTCTGGTGCACTGGAGGGAACATCTGAGTGGGTTCCACAGTTGTGCCTTGACAGTCTGTAGAAAATTCTGATGGAATCACGTCCTCATGTTCTGATATCAAAGATACGCGAAGTGCAACTTGTATGAAGTTGTACGAAGCCTTTCCAATATTTTTAATTTATATTTGTTGTATATATTTTATATTTTCAGTTTCACATGATTTGATATAATTGTTTTGATTAGTTTGTTAAATTCACATACTTTATCTGTTTGATTATTGTCTTATATTTAATACAGTATATCTTCGTTTTTAACCATAACCGCATGCTGTCCACTCAAGTGGACACCTGAAGATCTCTTTGAAAAATTTGTAAAAAATCTTGTTTTTCATGCCCTAAGAGGAATAAAAACACATAGGGAAAAAAAATACTGACTAAGGTTATCATAATTCATGCATGAAAGGGTTAAAATTAGACTACAACTATGCTTCTATTCCAAAAATGTCATGAACAATGAACTTCATGAACATCCCCTATTTAATTTGGGGATGACAATTCTTAGGTTTGGGTTCAAATGGATTAACAGGTTACATGTATGCAGTTACAATACTATTTTAGTATGTGATCAATATGATTTGTAATCAGTTCTGTCAAAAATGCATACATTTGTTCTATGTTCAATTGTTCTGAATGCTAATATTCGAGCAGCTTTCATTTGAGCACAGCAGCATTTTGTCATCATTTTAATCATCTTCATTCATTCTGCAGTTTAGTTGTGACCATTTCTGAAATTTTTGTAAATATTATTTTATTTTGTAGGTAGCAGGATGCTTGGTTCATTATATCCTGACGGATGGGCAACACCCCTATCAGACAACTACACCCTACTCCAAGGATCCAGTTGGGCTATCTCAAAATGTCAGAATGGGTAACTTCACTCTTCAATGTGAAGAAAGATGGACAAGACAAAAATATATTATTAGCAGAATGCTGTCTAATTCAATCGAAGAACGTCCCACCATTGAGGAATGCCTTCAGTCTTTCACATGTACGTTCCAAGACTTACACTTTTCTCTTCACCTCATTAATAAAACTTTGTAGATTTTACAAGAATGTAGAAAAAAAATCCTTAAATTATTGGATATCCTTAACAATTGTTGTGCATTTACAGGTTTCATACACCAGTCGGATTACACTGGAATCACAAACAACTACAGCAATGTGAATGAAAATGAAGTAAGTACTTTTCATTTTCATAAAAAAAAAAAAAAAGTTTAAGACCAAAAAGACAACAGTGATTCTAAAACACAGTATGTGTTTTAGAATCAGCAGGCTCTAGATAGAAAACAAACATGGACATGGATTTCACACACTGTTATTGTTTTACAGGACAGAACCCATACAGCAGATTTCTGTCCCCAAACGTCAGATGAGATGGACATCCTAGAGAGTACCGACAGTGATAAGCCAGAAAGTGTTTGCAGTGATGAGATGGATTCATCTTCTCACACTGAGGAGGACTTATATGAGTCTGAAATGGTAATTAAGGGTTTTATACTTTATAATATATAACATTGTTATTATTTACAAATACATTTCAGTTGTGTGGTTCTTTATTTCAGAACAACACTGAACAACAGGTTTCCTTTTCCCTGGAAATCTCAGAAGAAGAAGAAGACGACACAAAAAAAGCTAAAGGACATGTTGCAGAACGCATCCAAGGAAAACCACTTATGAAGAGTTGGATAGAAATAGATGAAAGTGCCCACGGCTGTAGCTCTCAACAAAATCAAATAAAAGTGAAAATGTCCTCAAACAGTGTACATCAACGCATCTATGACAAGAAGAATTACTGTCTTTACTGTGAGAAGCCTTATCCAAAAATTGCAAGACATCTACAGCAGAAACATTCTGAAAAAGTTGAAGTTGCAAAGGCACTTGCACACAACAGAGGCTCAAACATGCGTACTCTTCTATTAACCAAAGTAAGGAACATGGGAAACTACCACCATAACAGTTCAGTCCTATCCTCTGGGAAAGGACAGATCATACCAAAAAGACAAGCAACTCGTGAGTCAACAGCAATAGACTATCTGCCTTGCAAGTTTTGCTTTGCTATGTATGTCAAAACAGATCTCTGGAGACATCACAAACGTTGCAAATTACAAGACAAAGAAAATATGCCAGTGAAACGAAAAGTTCAGGCAAGTTGTTCTCTGTTGTTGCCAATGGACTCTGACGTTTCTAGTGGACTTAAAAATATTATTGAAGATATGACATATGATACCGTTACTCAAGTGGTGAAATCTGACCCGTTGATTCTGTCACTGGGTGAGAGAATGTTCCTCAAAAACGGAGAAGTTTCACGGCACCGGGCAGACATTAGAAATAAGATGAGAGAACTTGCCAGACTTCTTATAGTGACAAGAACTATTGATAAAGACATTGTTGCTTTGAAGGACTTGATCAACCCAGGAAAGTTCAACACAGTACTTGAGGGAGTAAAAAAGATGACTGGATTTGATTCCTCAACCAACCGATTCTCAGTCCCTTCAACAGCACTGAAACTGCGTCATTCCCTTGTGAAAGTGTCATATATTTTGCAGGGAGAGGCTTTACGTCAAGAGGATGATGCATTGAAGGGAAGAGCAGAGCAATTCAGTAAATTAATTGAACTAGAATGGACAATTCATGTTTCATCTAATGCACTGAAAACTTTGTACCAGAAAAAGTGGAACAGTCCCCAAATGCTGCCTTTAGCAGAAGACATAAAGAAGCTCCATGATCATCTAAAGTGTCTTGAGGAGGTCAACAAAAAAGCACACATTGAACACACATCACAAAGGTCATGGAGTGATCTCTCTCAGGTGACTCTAGCACAGCTAATATTATTCAATCGGCGTCGAGAAGGTGAGGTTTCAAGGATGGAAGTCAAAACATACCTGCAGAGAAACAAACAGATGATTCAGGATGAAATTATGGAGAGCCTTTCACCTTTTGAGAAGAAACTCTGTAAGAATCTCACCAGAGTAGAGGTACGGGGGAAACGAGGCCGCAAAGTACCAGTACTATTTCCCACAAATATAACAGAATCTGTGGAACTTCTAATTAAAACTAGAGAAGATGTTGGGATTTCCCCTAGCAATCCCTACATATTTGCTCGTCCTTTTTATGGATCACAGGAGAGCATCCGTGGTTGTGACTGCTTAAAGCGATTTGCAGAAAGCTGTGGGGCTAAAAACCCAGAAAACATTACATCTACAAAGTTGAGAAAACATGTAGCCACAGTTTCTCAGCTACTTAACCTGCAAACGCATGAACTAGACCAACTAGCAACTTTCATGGGTCACAACATTGAAGTCCATAGGGAGTTTTACAGACTGCCTGAAGAAACCTTACAAGTTGCAAAAGTGAGCAGAATTCTGTTTGCCCTGCAAAGTGGAATAGGCAAATTTAAAGGAAAATCTCTGGAGGACATAACGCCAAACATCAACTGTAAGTAAATTACTTATGTGTATATGTCTTTTGTTTAAACAATTCATAGTGTCCACACTTTGTAAAAATCTACTTTTAGTTTTAAAGAATGTGAATGCTCATTTTGTTACAGTTGAAGGGGGCTCCAGCAACTCAGACACAGAGGATGCTGAATCTGAAAAAAGGATGACAGAGGATGATCATTCGGAAAAAAGGGCTGCCACCTCAATAACGACCGCAGCCTCAAGAGAGGCAGTTCCATTCTTTAGGATTTCACCACTGCCTTTAAATAAAAAGGGTTTGTTATTCCACTTTGCATAAAAAAATTGTATCTACATGAAACATCTTGACATGTATTTTAAGAATTGTCTGTGCTCTTCAGCTTGTAAAATCTACATTATTCAAATTTTGGTTATTCTTTAATTCAATTAATTTGATTTACTTACTTAATTTCTTAATTTATTTTAACAGGAAAGTCCAGAAAGACCTGGTCAGAGAAGGAGAGTAAAATTATTGAACATCATTTCAAGAATTTCCTAAAGGAAATGAAAGTCCCTGGAAAAGTGGATTGTGAAAGATTCTTAAATGAAAACAAGATTTTAATTGGTAATGAAAGAGAATGGAAAGCAGTAAAATACTTTGTGCACAACCGAATAATCACTATCAAGAGAAATTTGTGTCTACAGTATTGAACCTATAGCAATACTGGGACCTTGCATATGGAGTATTGATGTTTTATGTCACAATACTGGGAGCTTGCGTATGGAGTATCGATGTTTTATGTCACAATACTGGGAGCTTGCGTATGGAGTATCGGTGTTTTATGTCACATACTGGGAGCTTGCGTATGGAGTATCAATGTTTTATGTCACAATACTGGGAGCTTGCGTATGGAGTATCAATGTGTCATAACATTGGTAGTTCATGTAAATGGAGCGTCAGTGTGTCATAACATTGGTAGTTCATGTAAATGGAGCGTCAGTGTGTCATAACATTGGTAGTTCATGTAAATGGAGCGTCAGTGTGTCATAACATTGGTAGTTCATGTAAATGGAGCGTCAGTGTGTCATAACATTGAAATGATTGACTATGTCCAAACTATTTGAGTGATCGATCATTTTCTGTCTTTTTTTAAGTTGTTTTAAAAAATCACTATTTTACACGTGCTTTTCGTTAATATATTTCATGGTATTTGTAACTTTTAATATAATTTATTTGGTGTTACCCTTTTATTTATTTAATTATTTATTTTATATAAAGCAAAGCAACTTGTTTCAGAAGCAATATATCGTTGATGTTGTGGTATACATTTAGGCACTCATCACTGAGGGTGGAAAGTCTGCACTACCGCAGGGGGGGCTCTTTTAGTGAGCTTATGAGATTTTCTATGTGATAAACTGAATGGTTTATTATGTGAAAAACCATTTCCGTTGTCAGGAGTGCAGCAAGAGCAAGTAAGAAACCTTCAGTTTAGGAGTGTGTGGACCTTAAATAAACTTTAACTTGATTTCATTCAACATGCTGTAGGTATGCATTTTTTCACTATTTATTCTAATTGCAAGAACTGGTTTATGAGTGTTATTGTGAATAATATTACTACGTCATTACATATTCTGTAAGTCAAAACTCAAACTGAACCAACTGAACATTTGAAATGTGAAAATCAACATAAAACTTTGAGTTTTGACCTCCGGTAGAGGTGGGCATATATTAATTGTTTTAATCTAGATTAATATTGAAATTAATCTAGATTAATCTAGATTAAAATGGTTCATTTAAATTATGCCGAAGACATTCAGAATATGTGTGCTACACAAAACTGGACTATAAAAGTAAGTCTTTGAGAACGGGTTTCTCAAGCCATGTGGCGCATTATACCAGGGGGTCATCTTCTGTTTCCAAAATGCATCATAAACTGCTTGAGAAAGCTGTTCTACTCATAGACTGTAAAAGGTTACTACTGTACTGTTACCGTCCGTAGGCAACATTAGGTAGGCCTATGTTATTATCAACTACTATAGGCTATCAATTTGGGATGGGCGATATGGCCTAAAATCCATATTGTGATATACATTGCAGCCTCTTGTGATAACGATATATATTATTTAAAAAAAAACATTTCAGAAAAGGTTACACAGACCCTGCTAAACAACTGCTAAATGTTTTTTTTGTTTTTTTTAGGGTGCATGTTGTTTTGAGAGCATATATTGTGCAAAACTGTAAGTATACAACATAATTTTGCAGATAAATAAAATTTAAGTACACTAGCTGCAGAGACTTCAGTAGGTCTAATGTTTATTATGGCCTGGAGCTTATGAAACCCCAAATTTAAAATTAGAATATTGTCTAACTGATGTCTTTTCAGTTAAAAAGAAACACAACAATGCTTCTTAAAATCAGGCGCAGACAGAGATTATGTGCTACACCACTAAGATATATTGGGAATAATATGCGCGCGCTGGTATTCAGTGATATGTTTCATTTTGAATTTGAGGTGGTAGAACGGATTAGTCGTGTGTTAATTTACCGAACTGTTACCCCAGACACTCTGTCTATATAGTTTGCTGCTGCTCGTCGGGCGGCTTAAATCCGAACCAAGTCCAAATAATGGATGTTACACGATCTTTTTCACCAGCTTTCACTTTCAGCTGTGTTTACTTAAAGCCCATGTTGCAGGTTAACCACCACTGTCGATTAATGGGTACATAAATCACTCAAGATATGTATATCATTTTTCAAATGTCTCAAAAATAGCCTCAGCCTGTTTTAGAACTATACAGAATGAGTGGAGAGTTGGTGAAGTGTCCTGGCGAGTTGCTATCATTTAACAATGCAGCAATGAGCACTGGAGCTAGTCTACGAGCAGCAGTGCACAATAACGACACTTTTTTTTATCTTTTTTTTTTATGAATAGCACAATAGAGTGAAAAAGCAACGTTTTCTTTATATCTAGTGGCAGTGATCATGACGTTAGTTCAGATAAGTACCGCTAACCTTTGTTATAGTGTCGTAGTACTGGTAAACTTTGTCTTTGTCATCTAGAAATAGAAGGCATCATGCTAGCTATATGGGCGTTTCTAAGCGTTTGTCTCTTCCTCCGGTGCAAATGTTGTTGCATATATATATATATATATATATACAGTATATACAGTATATATATATATATATATATATATATATATATATATATATATATATATATATATATATATATATCTTTTTTTTTTTTACTTTGATAAATTATTAATTTTTTTCATTCTTTTTTCATCTTCATTCTTGCTAATAATTTTTATTTTTTATTGTATATGTTTATCTTTGCATATTGGTCTCTATGTGTGTATGCAATGGCAAGTTAATTGTTAGGGACTGCATATACATAAAAGATATATAATGTAACTTATAGTTATAGTTACAAAATAAAGACACTATTCACACACACACACAGATCCAATGCAGGCAGAAGTCCACTGTTGGTCAGTGTAGAGCGATAGTCCCCTATGTTAGTAATATAGACATGTATGTGTGTATGTGTGTATGCAATGGCAAGTTAATTGTAAGGGACTGCATATAGATAAAAGATATATAATATAACTT
>CM040794.1:1482500-1623848 GCA_022829025.1 Squalius cephalus | reverse complement strand
AAAATGGGTTTGTGATCTGAGATAACATGGTCATATAATTCTAAATCTTCAATAAAGAGACCATGTGTTAATACCAGATCTAATGTATGGCCATAAACATGAGTTGGGCCATTTACTGATTGGGTAAGGTCAAAAGAATCAATCAAGTTTAAAAAGTCTTTCGACATCACATTTTCTGGACAGCAGACATGTATATTAAAATCGCCTAGAATTATCAATTTATCAAATTTTGAGAACAAACCATCATTAATAAAATCTTTCTGTGCTTTTGGAGGCCGGTAAATAACAACAATGGCAACAGGACTACCAATGTCTAGTATCAACAGTTGTCGTTCAAATGTTCGGCATTCTTCCGTTGATATTAATCTGCAATTAAACTTCTCTTTAAATATAGAAACCAGTCCTCCCCCTCGACCCGATGAACGAGGGGTATTAAAAAACTTACAGTCTCGCGGTATGAGTTCAGAAAAAGGACTCATGTCCCCAATTGCAATCCACGTCTCAGTAATAAATATTAAATCCAAGTCGTGTGTACTAAAAAAGTCATTTAATATAAATGTCTTGTTCATCACTGACCTCGCGTTGATCAAACCAAACCGGAGTTTTAGTACATCCTCATCCGATTTTGTTGTCCGACGTAACTTTAGCGGTTTAAGATTACACCATCTCACCCCGCCGTGTCGTAGACGTGGAGAGCGTAACAGTTGCAGCGATCCAGAAGAAACATTAGGGAAAATCGGGACGTTCCAGTTATATAATGGTTCGAGGGAGCGCTCACTGAGCAAGAACGGTCTATTCCATCGACGACAAAATCTCTGTGGTCGTATCTCCTCCGATAACTTCCAAGTGCAATTTTAAGTTTAACCGCGAGACCACCTCTTTTCCCTCTGCGCTTTCGTCGTTTCCTTCCCGACGGCAAACATTGCCCCCGGCGGAGGTAAGGCGGCACAGACGCCAGCAGTGGCGGCGGAATCCCACAAGCTTCCCACAATAACTGATGTGTTTGTCCATCTGCCAGAAGTCCAATATCCAGCAAAGTTTGCCGGTCGTAAACTAACACTGATAACGCACTATGACTTAAGACAACACTTGAATAAAAAACACCATGATTAAAAAGGCAATTAAAAAACCATAGTAAAAACAAACTTGATAATCGCAGAGAGAGACGGCCTGCCAAAAACATTGGCGCCATCTTGCATCGGCGCCAGGTCCCCAAAGAAGAGGCAAGAGTTCACTCCAGGGGTGGAGAGTGTGAAGAGGCACGCACTCACCACCACTGCCCCACTTGCCCAGTGGCCAGACTGTTGTCGCCTGATGGAAACTATTTTTGTCAGGCTCTGTGCCATCCACCGGAGTCCCAAGAAGAAGGGGACTGGCACAGTGTCCAGATGGGACCTCATCCTGGAGGACTACAGGAAAATCAGGCGGTGCATTCTGGGCAATGCAACGGTAATGCAGCAGACCACCATCCAGCTGGTGGATGTGAGCCATACCACCTTGGTTCAGTGGCACAACAGCAGGGTGAAAAGACAGGACAATGCGGTAGTGATGCAGGGGCTGGAACTGCCTAGCCGCTTGTCTGTGGCTGCTGAGCCTCTGCTCCCTGCCCATGTGTGCCCCCCATCTGCGCCCCCCCAGCCACCACCTGCCCACCAGTACCACCTGCCCAGTAGCACCGTCGGCCAGGCACAGGTGAAGAGGAAGATCCCTTCAGCCCCAGTGGTTTTGGCACCAGCAGCTGAGACACCACCAACCCAGCGGCAACTCTTTCCTGCTCCACCCCCAGGCACTCAACTCCTGATGTTGATGCCAGTGGCTTCACAGGGGCCCACCCTGGTTGCTGCTCCACAGGCTCTCAGGGTCAGCCTCTCCTCTGCTCCTCCTGCCCCAGGTCCAGCTCGAAAACTGACCCGCAAAGTGCAGCACAACACGTGCAAGAAATGTGGGAAGTTCAGAACAGCGGAGACTGGGCACAGCCAGTACAAGGGCATTGTATACTGCCCCTCAGTAGAGACAGTGCCAAAAGAGCAGTGGTTGGAGGATATAAAAAAAGAACATAATTCATTTATTTTTATACTTCTCCTTGTATAAAGTTCTACTTGTATATATTTCTCATTGTATATAGTTCTTAATTTCCTGTTCTATTGCGCTTTTTACAATAACATTTGTACAGTAAAATAAAAGTTTGGTCTTTTGAACATAAATGCTTCTTTCCTTGTTTTTTGTGTTTCCATTTACTATTGTATCATTCAACTACAAGTTATAGTCACTTGTGAAAAAAATAAAATTATTTATTAGTTTTTACAATAGTTTTTAGAAAATAACTGGAGCAGAAATATAATTAAAACTATGGTATAATTTGCAATACATAATATATCTAGAATAATTTATATATCATTAGTACAATATAAAATTATATTGTAAAATGACTCATTTTTGAGAACTCATTTTTGTAATGTGTAAACCAGTTATGTGATTTTTAATGATGAAACATAATTCACAGCATAACACAGCAATCTTAATTTCTGGCAGCAGTGGGATTCGAACCGCCAACCTTGTGATCTGCTTTACTCCCATATAAATGTATAGGAAGATACAAAAAAACAGGTTTTGCAATAATTTATGACAAATGTAGACTTTCACAAATATTGCTGTTGGGGGGACAAAGTCATAAAAAATCTTTCTTCTCTTTTCCTCTCCTTTTCCCTTCTTTTCTCTCTTTTTTCCTCTTTTTTTCCCTCTTCCCCCTTCTTCCCTTTCTTCCCCCCCTCTAACAGACTATTGTTCCCCAGCTTCTGGACCATTAAGTTACACATTAGTCAGTGGCGGATCTATGTATTTATGCCTGATAACATATATCAGGTTACATCTCATTAAAGACAAATTAAACCCCATGCAGCCTACTATTTAAATCGGTTGAAGGTCATCGTAATGTTATTGTACATATATCTGATTTAGCATTTTATTAGCAACCACTTTATCCGTGCAACTGCTGCAGCGGACTATTATTAGAATATTAGAAATCTAATACTCAAGCTGTTTTCTCATTTTTCTACTCTTAATATTAAATAAAAAAACGACTGAGCGAAAGATACACGGATTATCTTGAACCACCACCGCATTTGCGGCAGAAAACTACTGCAGTGCAGCCAAAATGCTCTGTTCGACTTATCTGAGATCCTTTACTCTTCCCTGTGGATGACCTGTGACCTACTTTCTGTAAGACCTGAATTTTTGAGATTGAATTTTTGAGATTGAATTTTAGAAAACTGAATTTGAAGATCCGAATTTCTTCATCTTGAAAACTTGAATCTGTATTTTTTTAAACTGAATATTTGCAGTATAAGAATTCAGAACAAAAAAAACTAGCTGTTTGAAAATACATGTCTATAAAATTCAGCCATAAAAACATTTAAATTTGTTAAATTTCAAATGTTCAATATTCGTTTAAAAAAAATCTAATTCAGAACTATTTTTACACTTGCAAATAATTCAAATTTACACAATTCAAATTCAAATCATTTTGTCATATTCAAATTTACACAATTCAAATTCAAATTATTTTGTCATATTATAAGCTCCATACTAAAGTAGTAAAATGTGACAACTCCAAAATGCTGCAGTAAAATGGTTTGATATGAGGTGTGTATACTGTATGGGACGTCCCCTATAGGAACTGACCATTAGTTTTTTCTACTTATTAGAAATGAGGTCTTTATAGGCCTCTGAAGTAGTAACATGTGACATAACTAGGTCTGTCAACTTTAGTCGTTTAGTCGACTAATCGGTCGATGCCGTCTTGGTCGACTGACATTCTCATTGGTCGACCAGTCGCATAATTATTTTAATTTTTTTTCACCAATAAAGAAATTTTCATTGATTTACTCCTTGATATTTATTCCTTTATAAGCAGTTATATATTACTGTATTCTAAATATAATTGGCCTATGTTTTATCCTCAACTTTAAATGCTTTAATTTAGGCTTTTTTGTAACAGCGCCACAGTTTAGCGCACCACGTAGAACACTCGGGAACCGCACCTGTGGCTGGCTGCACTGCTGCTTCGCGCTCAGTAAGGAATATAGTAATCTCTATGTGTCTGTCTGTCCGTTTGCATTTTGATTATTTCGAGAACCGTTCATCCAATCGACTTCACAAGGGAGTGCAGTGTCGCATTTGGTGCAATATAGACAGACACGCGAGACGCGACACGTTCAGAATTTATAGTAAACTACAGAACAGCGCGAGCGGGAAGTGGCGCACCTCACGCGAGCAGGGCTTATATTCTCCGAGAACGGACACTGCACTAGTGATATAAAACGCACACAGTCTGTTAACTTAAGTAATACTAGTAGTGATAACCCTATGGCACCTGTCAAAATGATTGATGACTTCCGGTCCCGCCCACTAGATATGACATCTGGTCACCGCCCTTCCGGTTGTCCGTTGAGCTGTCCCGCCCTTTCTGTCGTGTATAGATAAGAATATGAATTGTCATATTGACCGTTCGATCATGCGTTTTGACAGTTTTATCTACCGCATATGTTGTTTTTTATCTATTATCTTTCCGGCATATGTTGTTGTTATGGTTTGTCCTATTGTCCTAGCTAGTCGTAGATAATGTGGTTTTGACAGAAAGTTTGAATTTGTTGTCCAGTTCAGTTATGTGTGTGTGTGTGTGTGTGTGTGTGTGTGTGTGTGTGTGTGTGTGTGTGTGTGTGTGTGTGTGTGCGTCCTCTGACATGACCCCCTCCACATTCCTGAGGTAACAGTGAAAGTGAGAAAAAGAGAGTTACCCTAATCATGTTTTATATTTCACACAAATAATATGCAATAATATCTTACTAAAAATCTACTGAAACCATTTAATTCAGTTTTAGATAAACAAAAAGAATAAAAAATCATATTACATAAACATTCCGTTCTTTAGGCCTATAAGTGTATAAAATAAAATAGCTATCTTGTTAATTTAACTAAAGTTGAAAACCATTCAGTTCTTTATAAAAGTATATAATGAAATGCTTATAAAATAAATATCTTATTGATCCAATTGTTTTTGATAAACAAAAGAATAAAAATCATATTACATAAAACATTCCGTTCTTTATATACATTAAAATGGTTATCTTGCTAATTTAACTAAAGTTGAAAAACATACCGTTCGTTTAAAGTATAAATGAAAAGATTATAAAATAATTTAATAAAGGTTGAAAAACATACCGTTCTTTTATAAAGTATAAATGTCAGTGTTTCTCTCTCTCTCTCTCTCTCTCCCTCTCTCGCAGCTCCATCTCGCGGCGTCTCACTCATTCAGTGTTTACGGTGCACGCGCAGGTGTCTGTCTTTCTAAGCGCGCGTCCTCCTACTCCTCACTAGCCTATTCCATATTAGGTAACAGGGGATTTTAGTTTTAGATAAATAAATAAATAAAATTCTTAATCTCACATGTTTATAGACAGTTACAACTCCCGAACTTATGTGTTCAAGAAAGCTGATGTAAGCGCCTTTGTGCACAATCATTATCTCTTGCACGCACTAAACGGTCTATTTTCACTTTGTGTAGCCTACTGGTCATTTTAGCAGTCCGTTTGACTTTACGATCTGTATTCGCTGAATCGGGCCATAAACACTGATATCTCTGCAACGCATGGTTTAACGTGTTACCCGTTCTTTTTAAAGATACACAGATGGTGGACATTTTATTAGTCCGTTTGACAGGTTGAAATAGATTATTGTCGTTGGATTGGGTGTTGACATCCTGTTCCGATCCTGACTCGTGATGTGCATTTCCTGAGTACAAATTTATTCCTTATGCAAGAGCGCGATCTTTCGTCGCAGTACCGTTTTTTCACCACAGGCACAACAGGTCTATAAATACAGAGCTTGGATTTCAGCCAAACCATCAGTTTTACCGACTCTGACCAACTCACCTTTTCAAGATGCAAAAAAGTAAGTGTTTTATGTTATATTACTACGCTGTTTTTATACATTAGGAATAACTCATTACTGATTTAAATCATTGATTGACTAGTTGCTTTTTGACTGTTATTGCAGCTGTTTTATCTAAAACATTGTTTTAAACTACTTTGCCTACTATTTTTTTATCTCTTGGCTTTATCTGTTTTTATACATTAAGCATAACTCATTACTGTTTTTATCATTGTTTTACTATAGTTGCTTGATTGGTATTGCAGCTGTTTTATCTAAAAACATTGTTTAAACTGCTTTGTCAAAACATGGGTTATCATATCATAATTTCCCGGTTGTCGCACTCTGTCCTAGACACATAAATCTGATTGTCAACTAGTTTTGGTCTATGTTTCAGAAAAAAACAAAATTATAATTTTGTTCGTTTTCCCATGACTTTTATTATGAAAAGACTAGGCCTTCCTTAACCCCCGTCGGTTGATTAGCCATTATGCTACATTTGTTTTTGTTGTTTATGTTCGCAAACAAATGTTTTTCCCCACACCTATGCTTTCATTACCCCCTTTGCCCTGGTTTTGTTCTATCGCTACCCACCTGATCTCATTTCGATGTTCTAATAGTTCTTGGCTTATCATATCATATGCCTGCTAACTGTTACTTATGTTCTATGAGTTCTACGTTTAATTGTTTACTCAAACTATTTTTCTGTCGTCTACATGGTTTTTAAGATAGGTCGATATGTTTTTGCGATGTTTTAAAACATAAAAGTCTGAAAAGCGGGTCATTCATCCCCGTTGTTGTTTAAACCGATGCCACAGCAACCCTAGCGTTGGGGATGTAAGAACTACATCCTGTTTTTGGTAAAATTGTTCCTCGATTGTGGTTGAAACCGAATACATATAGTGCTCTGCTACCACCTTGTGGTTGATGTTGGTACGACAAGCTGTTTTTAAATACTGACATCTCGTGGTTGTTTTTGTTATTGCAGCCTCCTGTTTTGTAAAATACTGACATCTCGTGGTTTGTTATTGGTACGACAAGCTGTTTTTAAATACTGACATCTCGTGGTTGTTTTTGTTATTGCAGCCTCCTGTTTTGTAAAATACTGACATCTCGTGGTTTGTTATTGGTACGACAAGCTGTTATAATTTATTTTATGATTGATAATCTGTTTAATTTTATTTATTTATTTTAATTTATTTATATTCAATTATTTTTTTATTTTTTTTTATTTTTATTTTTTTTTATATTTAATTATTTGTTTTTTAAATTTATTTATATTTAATTATTTATTTTATTTTAAATTATTTTTTTAAATGATTTATTTTAAAATTTAATTATTTGTTTTTTAAATGTAATTTATTTATTTATTTATTTAAATTCATGCTGTGTGTGTGTGTGTGTGTGTGTGTGTGCGTGTGCGTGTGTGTGTGTGTGTGTGTGTGTGTGTGTAAAATCAGCTCACTAAATTGTCTTTCATGCATAAACAGGTTTTATATTTTTCCAGGCTCGAATAACCCGAATATTGAATTGAACGCCTTCCAAGCCATTAATGATGCATGTGAGAACTTATCTTTTATATTGTTTTATAAATTAAAATGAACTTATTGTAATTTATATTGTTTTATAAATTAAAATGAACTTATTTTATTCCATTTATTTTAACAAAATTTTTAATTTACAGTATCGGCTGTGATAGATCTTACGAAAGATGATGACGACGGCGAGAGTGCTGGACCAAGCGGTGAACCTTTGAGAAAGGTTAGAAAGACCAACGATTCCGCCACGCACGACGATGACGGTGAGAGTGCTGGACCAAGCGGTGAACCTTTGAGAAAGGTTAGAAAGACCAACGATTCCAGTCCGCATGACGATGACGGTGAGATTGCTGGACCAAGCGGCGAACCTTTGGGAAAGACCGTCGGTTCCAGTTTCCCCGATACCCCGCCAGCCATTCCACTAGCCGTCCCACCCCCCAGTCCTATTACATCACATGCCAGACCTCCTGTCACACCTCCTACCACCCCTCCGGTCATTCTACTTATCACCCCGCCTGTCACCCCACCCGTCATTTCCCCTACTACCCCGCCTGACAATCAGTCAGCCAGACCATCTACCACTGGCGCAAGCAGTCAGCAGCACAGTCCTGACACGACCGGGTTTTACGGTAAGTGAGCTCGACGACGACGATGAGGTATCGATCGTAAACACTATTCAAACAATTGATGAAAACAGCGGTCAATCATCGGAAGAAGACGAAGGAGCCATTGAGGAGCGGGAGGGTCTCAGGCAGTTGATGACGACGCTGCTACTCCTCTGATGCATATGCTTATTGATTCAATAGAATCATTGAGACAACAGTTTCGTGATGCACACAACGAAACACAAAACCGATTAGAGACACTGCACGTTCAGGTTCGTGACACACAGATAGAAACACGTAGTAGATTAGTCGCATTGAGCGATGATCTTCACAACTCTCAGTTGCAGGTACATAGCAGAATCGATGCGCAAGATCGATTTATTCAAAATCTGGTTGATGAAATATTTCGACGTATCAATAGAAACGGACGTGTGTTCAACGAACACCATCGTGAACTAGTACTTTTGGTTCATCATCTTCTTCTCATTCTCGTCGAACAGTCAGATGAGTAAAATACATGTGTTCCATTAAATCATGTATTCATTTTATATGCTATGTTTGCTTTTGATTTTTATATTGTACTACTTCATTTATGGTTTTATACTCTGATTTTGTACTATTTTATGTTTGCTTTTTATACTTTTTTACATATACTCTGATTTTGTACTATTTACTTTTTACATATACTCTGATTTTTACATATACTCTGACTTTGTACTATTTCATGTTTTGGTCTGAAATCTAAAATGGACGGTGCTAAAAGCTTTGACGCTGACGACACAGAACTATCACCCGACGAAATTGAAATGCTAAGTATACTTCCTGATTCTTTAGAAGACTATCTGTTTAATTTAGAATCTTCACAACCCTTCGCTAATTTGGATCTTTTCGAATTAGCTGTAAATCCAAATATGAATTTGTACGATCACATGTCAAGTGTAGACGTTGATCCTGTTGTACAATTTGGCGGTGTTTTAAACAACCAACCACCACCAGACCACCCCGGCGGTAATGATACTTCGCAACCATCCACATCAGGTAATGTCGATTCTACTACTACACAGACTCTAAGTCGCACAGACATTGACAGGTTGATTCGTGAGGGTGGGGACGTTAACGGATATCATGTTTTACCACGACCTCGTTTCAATAGCGTAACGTTGAGAAGGACTATGAATCTGAGAGAGATTAACTCTACAGATTTGGCCTCTTATCACACTTACTTACACGACATGGTCAATGGGATTGTTAATTTTGCTAGAGAATTCGACCACAATTCCGTAATCAATATTACATTGTCAGCTCCCAGTCTCCAAACACCAGTCAGCGGGGTTTTAACTCATGGTAATAATTACAACGTGGATTTACTTCTCGATCAAATTGAAAAAGTTTTACAGAGCAACAATCGGTTACTATCTGACCAAACCGTTGAAATTGATGCGTCAGTAGCAATGAACAGACAAGGCGGGGGTGGACAGCGGCGTAAACTTACAGATCTGGTCGTTGATCAGGTAATTAAAAGAAAAAAGACGAGCTTATTCTGCCCAAACAATATTTCAAATAATTTGTGCTTTTCCATCTGTATCGCCCATTTCCTTAACCCACAACAGCCTGAGAGTGAGTTAGAAAAACTGGCTGGCGTTATCCAAAACAGCGTAGGCTTCTCAATCCAAGACAAAATCGGTCTTGACGACATAGCATCGTTTGAACGTGCGCTAGACATTAAAATCGTCGTATTTCACAGATCTAACGCCATGGTCTTAGAAACGTACAAAAATTCTGACGAACCGCACCCAAAAACGATTTTCCTTTACCTACACAATGATCATTACTACATGATACTGAATTTGACAGGGTTCATGGGTTCGCCATACGTGTGTCCATTTTGCTACAAATCTTACACCAACCGCAGGGACCATCGATGCAAGTACGTCTGTAATGTTTGTTTTGCCGACGATTGTTACACGATTCCTAAAAGAATCATACATTGTCCAGATTGTTTGCGTTACTGTCAATCGGCATATTGTTTCGAAATGCATAAAAAAAACTCACCTCCCGGTCATGAATACCCAGTCTGTGATATTATTAAATACTGTAAGCTATGTAACAGACGTTACAACGTTAAACCGGGTGACAAGAAAAAAATTAAACACATCTGCGCCCCGGACAAATGCATGCACTGTCGAGAGCGACTGACGGCCGATGGGGAGCACCAATGCTTCATACAACCTCTAGAGCCTAAGGAACCGTGTGAGAAATACATCTTCTATGATTTTGAAACGCGTTACGAAAATGGTAGGCACGTGGCTAATTTTGTTTGCGCCATCACATTCAAAGGTAAGAAATTTACTGCTCATGGTACCAACTGCATCGCTAAGCTAATCAGCCATTTCAGACAACCTCGATATGAAGGCTACTGCTTCATCGCTCATTACGCCTCCAGATTTGACTCCTTTCTAATCCTCGAGTATTTTTGCAAATCCGGGATCGCGCTTGAGGTCATAATGCAAGGGTGCAAATTACTTCTGTTGTACGACGAAGCATTCTCCCAGCGATATATCGACAGTTACTCATTTTTCCCATTCACTCTGGCCAAAATGCCCGCGGCGTTAGACTTAGCGACAACTGAAAAAGGTTACTTTCCGCATCTTTTCAACAGGGTGGAAAATGAGAACTATTTCGGACCATACCCCGACAAAAAGTTCTACAACTACGATAACATGTCTGATAAAGACAGAGAAAAGTTTGATACGTGGTACAGCACGGTTCAGGGTAAGTTCTTTGACTTCAAGAAAGAACTGTACGCGTACGGCGTTAACGACGTCGTCTTATTACGCGAAGGGTGCATGACATACAGAAAGTCTTTCATACAATGCACCAAACTTGACCCTTTTGCGTTCACGACGATCGCCAGCTGTGCGATGGGGGTCTTCAAAACACATTATCTCGACAGAAACACGCTTGCGCTGACCCATAACAAAGCGTACGTCCATCAGAATAAGGCCTACTCAAGCGGTTCGATCGAATGGTTAGAGTATGTAAAAAAGACTCGAAACGTGGACGTTCACCACGCCGTAAACCATGGTGAAGTATCGATCGGTAAGTACTTTTTAGACGGCTACTATGAGCAGGACGGTGTTAGGCACGGTTTAGAGTACGCCGGCTGTGTCTTCCATGGTCATTGCTGTCGCTTTGAACCCCATCATAGCCACCCCCTTTCTGGAGTACCCTACGGGGTTCTCAGGGGCGAGTTTGACGATAAGATTGAAATTCTGCGGAACGCGTATGGTTTGCAAATCGAAGTTCTTTGGGAATGCGAATGGAACCGGATGAAAAAGACCGACCCCTCTGTGATAGAATTTATGACCGATTATTCCGCCCCGGAGAGATTGAACCCCCGAGATGCGTTGTACGGTGGCAGAACGAACGCCTACAAACTTTATCACAAAGTGACCGGTGATGAGAAAATAAGGTATCTCGATTTCACTAGCTTATATCCATATTGTCAAGCGAGGAAAACCTATCCGATCGAACACCCCCAAATCATATTCACAGATTTTGAACCGATTGAAAATTATTACGGGCTTATCAAAGCGACCGTGTACCCTCCGCGTAAATTACTGCACCCGGTTCTCCCTTACAGATGTCAAGGAAAACTCATGTTCCCGCTATGCAGAACCTGCGCTCAGGAGCAAAACCAGACCACGAGTTGTAGTCACACGGACGAGGAAAGATCGCTCTCGGGCTGTTGGGTCAGTATCGAGCTTTTAAAAGCCATCGAGAAGGGATATGTGGTGGGCAAGATAGACGAGGTTTGGCATTTTCCGCAGCGGTCAGACACGTTGTTTGCCGAATACGTAAAAACGTTTTTGCGTTTGAAACAAGCAGCGTCCGGCTACCCGTCCAATGTCGTCACGGATGCTGAGAAAGAGACTTACATTCGTGAGTATTTTGAAAAAGAGGGGATTCAACTCGACCCCGAAAAGTACAACTTTTAAGTACAACGCCGCCCAGAGGGCAATAACGAAATTAATTTTGAATTCGCTATGGGGACGTTTCTCTTTAAGACAGAACTTGCCTCAAACTACTCTGGTGAACGACCCCGAAGATTTCACCAGAATTGTTTTTGGCAATACCGACACGTTGTCGTATTTCTCATTCGTTTCAGATGACGTAGCGCTCGTCCAGCATAAACCATCCAAAGAGGATGTTTGCAAGGCGCGCGACGTAAACGTTTTTGTAGGTGCTTTTACCACCGCGCACGCCCGACTGGAATTGTACGAATTGATGGACAGACTCGGCAGCCGATTGCTTTACTCTGACACAGATAGTGTTATTTTTGTGTCTAGGGAGGGGGACTGGGAGCCTCCTCTGGGGGATTATTTGGGAGATCTGACTAGCGAATTGGACGATGGGGATTTTATATCACAATTTTCGTCGAGCGGTCCCAAATCGTATGGTTTTGCCACGGCCAAAGGTAAAGTGTGTATGAAAGCTAAAGGGATAACCCTGAATGCTAAAAATTCACAAGCTATCTGTCTCGAATCCCTGATTGGTCTGGTTGACAGTTATGTGACGTCGCATGATAGATCCAAATACATCCTGGCTCAGAGCGAGAATATTGTGCGAAATAAGAGCTCTCTCACATTGCACAACAAATCAGTCGTTAAAAGGTTCAAGGTCGTGTACAATAAACGTAGACTTTTACAGGACTTTAGCACGCTTCCTTATGGCTACTGATCAGATGATGCACAGAGGCTCTCAGGATGTTTCCGATTTTGATTTCAGACTTCAACACCCTTTCTCTTGTGTCGTGAGCGGCCCATCAAATTCTGGAAAGTCTTATTTTGTAAAACTTTTGTTGGAAAAAGGTTTGAATATCATTTCCAAGAAAATTGAAAACATTGTTTGGTTGTATGATTGTTGGCAGACTTTGTACGATGATTTACTTCAATTGTATGACATTAAATTTGTGCAAGGAATACCCCAGACTCTGAATGATGATGATTTACTGCCTGTCACCAAGACAAACCTACTCGTGGTGGATGATTTAATGGAGCAAGCTAGCGGTAACGTGGAACTTCAACGGGTTTTTACGCAATACTGTCACCATAGGAATCTCAGTTCTATTTACATAGTGCAAAATTTATTTGCACAGGGTAAGTCCAGCCGAACCATAAGCTTAAACGCCAATTATATGATACTGTTTAAAAATCCTCGGGACGTCAATCAAGTAGCGATGCTAGGACGTCAAATGTACCCGGGAAACACTAAATACTTTATGGAGTGTTATCACGACGCAGTCGACCGTCCTTTTGGCTATCTAATGATAGACTATAAAGCAAAAACTCCGGAGCAGTACCGTCTCAGAACAGGATTGCTTTCTGACCGTCAAGTGGTTTATATCCCGAAAAAAAGAAGAACGTGATCAAACGTCATGTCCGCCAGACTTTGTAAACATCTGCCGGTGTTAAAACTGCTACATAAATCCAGTCCTAAACAGCGACGTCTTATTTTACAATCGTCGTCCGACGAATTCATTTTAGCGTTGTGTGAAGTGGCGCTTAACATCCTCTACGGTACCATTCCGGTCAATAGGCAACAGTACCAAAAACTGAAAAAGAGAAAAGCCGAAATCAAATTTATAGCCAATAAAAAAATTGGCATTATGGCCAAGAAACGAGTCTTCAACCAGAAGGGCGGATTCCTATTGCCGCTTCTAAGCGTCGCAGTACCCTTTATATCAAGCTTAATAGCAAATCGATAGGATGGAGTATGCCGAGAAGATGTATTTAGTCCCACACCATCAACTGGATAAGATGAAGAGTGAAAATGTTCGCGAGAACATTCAACGGAGCGTGGAAAACGATTTGGATGATAGCATAAGAAATATTTTACGTCGCACTGACCTGAATCCGTACGAAAAAGCCAAACTTTACACCAATACCCTGAGTAGGTTTTTGACCATCGTTAAACAAGGCGATCGTGAGAGCAGTGTTTTAACGCTTTCGCTACCCGATACTGATCTCAATCATAAAGACGAACCAGTGGGTGGTGATAATAATGTCGAAGACGGCAGAGCTGAGGGGGAGGACATTGTCGATGAAGTTCTGAAGAACGTACCTTCGAGAAGTGTGAAAAACAGCAGATACATATTAGACAAGATGTCTAAAGCTAAAGCGCTAAGTACGTGGAACGAATCGGGGGAGTTTGTGTTCAGGGGTAAAGCCGTACAAGGGTCGCACATGGTCGATTTGTTAAAAAATGTTACGGCACCGCAAAACGTTAGGGATGAACGGAGACCTCGAGGATGGTCGGAGTTTCTACGTGCCTTTGCCGAATTAAACATCCCATTTTCTACAGTACCGAATCAGCAGGTCAGACGCAAGATTAAGTCTCTAAAGAGTAAACCCGGCAGCCCTCCCCGTGTTAGACCTTATAAAAAGACACAAAGATATTCGCCTTACACGGTTCCAAACCCCGAAGACTCGGTGTTTAAATCGCCGGCTCTCAAACGAAAGCGATGGTTGGAATTTTAACAAATACATTAAATAAAAGACGCTAAAAATATATAATGGTTTCAAGCTTTTTTATTTATACGTCAAACACGTCTGCACACAGGGGACACAGGATAACATTTTATCATTACAAACATGCGGTCTTAATCTCTTTACAAAGAGGGACACCATTTTATCATTTTTGATATAATCATCGGTATATAGTTTCATCACATGGTTATAGTCGTAACCTCTGACTAAATGATAGAGAAAAAACACACAATGCTGACCACAGGTATCTGATGAAAAATCCTGGACGCGTCTGTCGGAATATAACACGTCGACGTTGTTGCCAGTTAAAAAGTTATTGATGGAGATTGGAAAGCGAGGGCTGTTGGGCGGATTGCCAAAACTATCGAAAAAACAAGCGGCTCCCTCTTGGGTTAAATAAACGGCAAACCAATGCTCTCCCGGTAGCAGAGCAGGGTGGGTGTTTATGACGGCCATCGACGGTAAGATCCTAAGCGGTTTTTCGGGTAGTTGATCGCTCGGTAGCACGCCGAGAAAATGAGTCCTGCACGTAATTTTATCCATGATAGCGGTCAGTTGTAGAGTATTCATCTCAGTAGTAATCGACTAGTACTTGTCGCCGGTTAGACACTTCAATGATGCTGTCGAATACGGCGTAAATTAAAAAAATGAACGGTATTCGGCAGCGGTTGTCTGAATCGAGCTTCGAGTCTGATATTCCCGGACTTGATGAGGGAAATGTGCTGACCACAGTCTTCATCAGGCGTGAGGTTAAACGCGTAAAGCGTGTATCCGTTCAGGAAATCAGCCCTGTCGATAGAGAGTGCCTGGTTTTTAAGATGTCTTCCTGTCGTCATCGCCAACTGATAAAATTCACGCACTGCCGTACCAGCTTCGAAATTAGGCTGTAGAGGCTTGGAGGGGAATTGTTGACCGTCTACATAGACGGCCAGGAACTCAAGATCGTAATGTTTGAAAGCAAATGGATTTTTTTCGTAGGAACCGGTGAATGCGTCATTGTCGACCATGGCTATGACGATAGATTTTGGTAGGGTCCCTAAAAACAGATTTTCTTGATTTGAAACACGTGTACCCTCAGGTATGGAGAAATTTTTTAGAACCACCCTATCTATGGGGTACTTTGCGGTTGTCGAGAGTAACGCCTGGGCGTGTCCCAGTCTCACCGGCGGTGCTATGGCAACTTTCTTGACAAATAGGGACGCCGACTCTATTTTTATTTTGTAAGCCACGTCATCACACCTCATCAGACAGAATTCATCCTTTGCTCTAATTAGGCGTATCTTGATGTCAACTCCATTCAGCAAAAGTTTTTCTTGAAAGAATATATCATTGTGTATAGGGGCCATCAGCTCCACCACCTTACTTTCGGTGGTGTAGGTCGATCTCTTTGTCAACCCCGCGTTACGGCCTACGGGGTCATTCACATCCATGTGACCGGCAGTGTCTTTGTAAAACAGTCCGGCTGAGAAAAGAGATTCCAACGCATCTTTACTGTAGTTGATCAGACTCTCTATGATGCAACGGTAAGGGTAGGTGCTCGAACTCTGCGATATCAGACGATCGCCCAGGGTCACGTCGACTTGTGAAAATATGGTGGCTCCGGGGTAATTTATTAAGGCAACCCGTGCAGGATGCACAATGTTCTCTCCATTAGGTCTCGTGATTTTCAGGCGTAGATAGAGCATCGTGTTATTTAGGTCCACATAATCATCGCCATTGCCTGCGATAAAAAACTCTAATGGAGCGGTGTCCGATATGGCGGATAAAGGGGCAACTTCTAAATAGCCGTTTTTCTCAATAACCGTCTGTGTCAGCGGGACCGTAAATAAGTCCAACTCGGACTTGATGCATTCCCCCGACATACGATGCAGTAGCGCCATGTTAGAATATGGTTTTTACGAATCTCTTGACAGATGCTTTTCGACTAACAGACTTCTTACGCTTTCTGCGTATGACTGGACGCTTCCTTGTTCCGCTTGTTGTTTTCTTCTTCTTCTTACCCCATTGACCACGCCTCCTCACACCCGGCGGTTTAGACATTCTCTTACGGGCCATGACCATCAGTCCAGATCCGTCTTGACCATTAGCATTATTGCTATGCGCGCGCGTCAATACGTTTGAGACGACGTCGGATACTATATTTTTTTAGCAGCGGATTTTAGATGGGGTTTCGCGATGCTAAATCCTCTTTTTAACAGAGGTATGGCCATCCTGAACAAACCTCTGAAAAGTCCTCCTAACCCTGCCCCGTACATAACCCCTCCCCCGGCATAGCCTGGCAAACCCCCGCCGGCCTGATTTCGGTAATAGTCCACATAGTCCGCGGTATTGTGGTCTCTAGGGCCATAGTAATAACTCATTTTAAAGAATAGAATGATTCGTTGGCTTAAAGTGTAGTTTTACGATGACTTTCCCGTAAGAAAATGGTATTTCACAGTTTTGGTCGTCCTTCAACTCTATGGTAATGCTGGTGATGTGATCCTTGTTGATCGATGCGTAATGCGGGTTGTCGTATCTAGCAATGACCGTCTCGTTGCTTTTACCCGATATATGTACGCATCTCAAAAGCGGGACGTAAGAATCACCGACCGATTGATATTGAATGATGTCGGTGTAAACGTACATTGTGTAGAACCCTGCGTTGATATCGGATTGATGAGGAGCGTACGTGATATGACTCGTAGTAAAATCTGCTTCTTTATGGTAGTTCGAGCGTCCGAGAGCATCGTCCGGTATCATTCCTAAAATAGTGGCTAGTCTGCCTTGAAAGCTGACTGAAACATTGGGTTTCGCGATCAGAAACACTTTGTTTTTTAATTCATCGTAATCCAATACGGCCGTCGGTGCTAGAAGTTGATTTATCACGCGGAGGATCGCACGAATGTTCGCGTAGTACCCACCAGATATGTATAATATCCTCGATACAAAAAACGTGGGTAAGTCTTTTTTAACTGTGTCTTTGGGGCCCCCACTATTTTTGAATACGGGGCCTGTGTACAGGGTGAAACCCCCGTCTTTGTCATTAAAGTTATACCAACTTCTAGGATATTCGATTTCGGCGAGCCCCACCTCCCATTGTCCTTTCAATTGTATAGCTTTTGCTAACCTGGTTGTATAGCCGGATATGCGATTTTCGGGGTAAACCGAGCTCGATGCATTGCACGGTAGCGTAATGTAGAACCCTTGATCATCCATGACTGTCCTTCGCTCGTATGAACTCATCCATTAAACGTCGGGGTGTTTTAAGTCCAACAGTGTTTTTTTATCTATATAACTATTGAATTTTGAAGGCCAGCCTAGCCATTTCACTAAAACAAGCGTAGATTTCCCTTGTTTTTTCTGACCTAAAATCTTTTCCACCTTAAAAGATTTGTTTTTACTCACAATTATTTTTTGCAACTCTTTTTCATAAAAAACCCCCTCGATGACATCACCGTCATAATCGCTGAGTCTGTAGACCGGGGGTTGTCGCGGAATGCATGCGGATATGGTGAAAAATTCTTCCGTGTAGTTCTGCTCATAACCTTTGGCGAACGGGCCTCTCACTTTAGAAATCCTGACGACGTCGCCGACTTTGAAATTAAATACGGCTCTCTCGGTCTTCTTTATATCACCATACAAGTTTTGAAACACTTGATCCTCGTTTACTTTGTCGACGTCCACGGGTCTCATGCAGATACTTCGGTGATAACTGGTGTTGTACCCCTGCATAATGTCTTGTAAAACATCTATGTATCGTCGAGAATTTGTAGCTGTTAAAAATCTCCACATACGACTCTTTAACGTTCTATTAAATCGTTCTACGACGCTGGCTTTCAAATCGGTAGCGGTAGCGAAATAATCAATGTTGTGCTTTTTCATTACATCTTGAAATTGTTTGTTAAAAAATTCCTTCCCCTGATCCGTCTGCAATTTCTGTGGCACATGACCCTCCTCGAATATAGACTCGAACGCTCTAGCGACCTCGGGCCCACTCTTATTCTTCAACACGCGACTCCACGCATACTTGCTAAATACGTCTATGCAAGTCAGCAGATATTTATTGCCGTCGTTATCCTTGGCATAGGCGATCATGTCGACTAGATCGGCCTGGAACTGGGTATCGACCCCGTACACAACCACTCTATTTCGTTTGTATTTTATAGGAGCTGTTTTGTGTAAAGTGTAAGCATCCTCACCAGACAACCATTCTGAAACCTTTTTATCGCTTAGTCGGACGCCGCTATCTTTTAAGACGGCGTCTTTTAATCGTTTTTTACCCCCTAAAGAGCCGGGGTTGGAGGGTGTATAATAAGCCTTTTTCATGAGCTCCGACATGCTGCCGTTTCAACCGCTGCAAAAGAATAACGCGTACATGTGGTTTGAATCAATCTTTTATTAAAAAAATTACAGGATACATGATTGAAGTAAAATGGTGTTAATATAACGCAAGTAAAATGGATATAATACAAGATAGTATACATGGATATAATAATAATAATAATAATAATGTTAGTACAACAAAATCTAAGTAAAATTGAATATAATAATGTTAGTACAAAACTGAATATAGTAAAATTAGATATAACGACGTTACATGCATAGTCTAAGTAAAATGGATCACTGATAGTCTAACCAGAAAAGAAAATCACGACAGGCCATCATGTTTTTGTCTAGGATGTAATCGACGTACATTACGACAATTTCATTGACATTTTCAGACATTTCGTCCTGATCATCAGAGTCATAATCTTTTGATTTCTTCACCAACTCGGTACACACATCAACCACATAGGTACAAGTACATAGCAGATCGGTGACCCCGAGCGGAAGTTGCGATTCACACATCATATCTAGAACCTGTTTTATCATCACAACGTACGGATCGAAACCATGAGCGCATTTATCCGTCAAATCATCCCATGAATTAGCCGATCCTCTTATATACACCATTTGTTTCTTGAAATTTGCTTCACGTGTAGAGTCCTCCATAGGTGGATGACCATCGCGTGATGCATCATCGATAATCTTATTCATCAGTTTGGTCATCTGTCGTCTGTAATGTCCTTTAAACAGGAATTCCATACAGCTGGTTAGGCTGTTGGCAGCACCCATACTGGTGGGGTCTTGGTCACTCTCCATTCACGATCGAAATACCTTCCCAGAGATCAACGACGTCGTGCACTATTTCCTCACAGGGTTTGTCCAGAAGTCTCGTCCTGATTTCTTCTAGCTTAGCGGCGATGAATGGTTCGTCTTTTAATTCGTGCAGAATAGTCCCGACTGTTCCTTGAATACGTTGGGGGTGAGATTTTAACCCCAACCGTCCTAGGAGGATACCGATGATGGCATGAAAATAGGGTCTAAACAGTTTGGCTGAAAGTTCATCAAAATATGTGTCAAAGTAGTAGTTAGGTGGGTCGAACAGGCAGGAATGTTGCAGTTGACTGGAGTGATCAATCTCACAACCTTCGCACTCGTCCTTCAGCTTCTTTCCGATGAGATGTTGCAGCAAAACCACTGTCGCGGCTTTTATGATTTTGAATCCCACGTCACTGAAACATCCGTCTGTAGCATCAAAACCGGGTTTAGCGTGAGAGAGGTCAGCCAGGTTGGGAGATTCAAGCTTTTTGTTGGATGGTGGTGGTGGTGGTGGTGACCAAGGTTTAGTACAACCACAATCGCACTCGATCTCCGGATCCCAGTCTAAGCTACGTTTGCGTCTTTCAGCCAGAGTCCAGTCTTTGCGCAGGTCCAATGGTTCAGGGTTGAAAATGTTACCCGGACCCCAATCGCTTTCAATGCATGATTCAAAGTCTATGCGGCGTTTGATAGTTTTAGCCGGAGCCCAGTCTTTGTGTATGCCCAATGACCCGCAGGCGTCAGTCAGAGTATGGAGGGTTGCGTTGTCGTCGGGAGGGTCGAGAATGCTGCCGAAAGAGATACCGCAGCTACATACATGATGGGGTTCTGAAGCGGCGTCTTCAGCCATGGTTTATAAATGCTGCTTGGAAGGGTCTGGTCGCAGGAATTTATGATAGTTGTAGTAAAGGGGCGGGGTTGTTGTAGCACTCAAAACCTGATTAATAGGCGTTATTTGAATAGGTCTGGCTTGCGAGCTTTAGGATGGCTGTAGTAAATGGGTGGGGATGGTCGAGACCATATGCCACTCCGTGGGCATGTCTGAGGGTGGAACAGTTGCACTTTAATTTTGCTGTATTCGTCATGCATGTCACACCATTTGAACATTTTGTTGATGATTGAAAAAACCATATTCAGGAGATTCAGATCGCACCAGTCGAACAAAAATTGCATTTCATACAGATCGTGATGCTCGTTAGGCTGGATGCGTCCCGACCGCTTGTTGTTGAGCTTTGTCTTGTCTCTACAACAGAATATGTAAACAGAATCAGTAGGGCTCTTGTTAGTATGGTCACCTACCACGCGGTACCGAACATTATCGGTTACCCCGTCCCACTCCGAAATGTACAAAGGCTCTTCGCCGTCATCATTCAGATCCTTCCAGACACGATTGTAGAAGAGAGTCCAGTCTTTTTCAGGAAATACCACACACGTATCTTCCCCAGGCTGAAACTCTCCGACGCTGTCAGTGGTGTAGAGTGTAACAACTCGAGTTGGTTTGTGAAATTTGTATCCGAATACACGGTTCCTACACATTACATATTCAGCTGTAGTCCATTCCGAAAGTTCATGGAGAAAACTTGTCAAACGGATGCGCCCGAAAGGGTTTTTTTTTCTTGGTGCCATAGTCAGCCTTTCCATCATTTGGTCGCACACCCCCGGCTCTGGGGATTGAGGAGAGGATAAACCATCCATGCTCATGTAGCTCATGTTTCTGCTGATGGTTTTACAACACACTACCCCCCCATTTATATACATCACTCTGGAATGTGAGGGTGGACGTCTGCGTAGCAGAGATATCAGTGTTTATGGCCGATTCAGTGAATACAGACCGCAAATTCAAACTTTCTGTCAAAAAACAGATGTCTATCACAAACACAGAAAATACACCCAGCTTGTGTCCACAAGAGATAATGGTTGTGTGACACAGTCTTCAAACTTTCTGTCAAAACCACATGATCTAAGGATAAAAAGGGTCAAATAGGGTCAAAAACTTTCTGTCAAAACCACATTATCTACGACTAGCTAGGACAATAGGACAAACCATAACAACAACATATGCCGGAAAGATAATAGATAAAAAACAACATATGCGGTAGATAAAACTGTCAAAACGCATGATCGAACGGTCAATATGACAATTCATATTCTTATCTATACACGACAGAAAGGGCGGGACAGCTCAACGGACAACCGGAAGGGTGGTGACCAGATGTCATATCTAGTGGGCGGGACCGGAAGTCATCAATCATTTTGACAGGTGCCATAGGGTTATCACTACTAATACTTTTAAGGTAATCTAATATTTTTCTGATTAACAAATTACTGACACGGTAAAGGGTAGATTTAAATAAAGAAAAATGAAATTTAAATAAAGAAAAAAAACGAAATTTAAATACAGAAAAAATTAAATTTAAATAAAGAAAAACGAAATTTAAATAAAGAAAAAAAACGAAATTTAAATAAAGAAAAACGAAATTTAAATAAAGAAAAACGAAATTTAAATAAAGAAAAAAACGAAATTTAAATACAGAAAAAATGAAATTTAAATAAAGAAAAACGAAATTTAAATAAAGAAAAACGAAATTTAAATAAAGAAAAAAACGAAATTTAAATACAGAAAAAATGAAATTTAAATAAAGAAAAACGAAATTTAAATAAAGAAAAAACGAAATTTAAATAGGCCTAAAGAAAAAGCTCTAGCCAGAGAACACTCCCCTTGCTGGAACACTCAGTCGGTTCTATTTCTAGCATGCACGCGTTTTCCGCGTGGCTCGAGCCGCGCCTGAGACACGTGTCTCATGCAGGCAGTGTGCAAACTCCAACCTGTTAACATGGGAGCCGAAATAAAAACAGACACCCAACGCAGCTGAGACGCTTACGCCAGCAGCCAGTGTGTCGCCGGCCTTATTCAAGCGCGAATGAGAACCGTTTCGCGGGGGATCCCAGGTGTCAATAAAAACAAACAAAAAAAAGTTTTTTCGTTGTTGTTTTATAAATCACACAACCACTCTCACACAACTTCCTGTTTCGAATGCGCATGCGTCGCGTCTGAGCGCGTTGTTGTCTTTGGAGCTCCATCAATTGATTTATAATTCTTGATTTCTCTTTAAACTCACTTACAACGAACATTTTCTACTTTTCCTCACCTCATAGTTATAACGCGGATTGTTGAGCAGACGCGTCTCAAGCCTAGTGATCCAACGCTGGATACTCTTATAGGTTACGTCCGTGGATCACGGCTGAACGCGTCTTCTCCGCACTCATTTACAAACAAACATTTTTTCGCCTATCGTGCGTCTACTCTACACCCGTACCACTGAAAAGACGGATTATATCCAAGACTTAAGCCATAAATTAGTATTAATATTGATAGCACCACTGGTAGCGTCGTTGCTAACTTAACTTACTGTCCATCTGTTAAAATGGCGAATATATCAAATGTAAGTAGTCTACCTTTTGGTGCAGGTGAGGACACATTTGAGCTGCACGCGGTGCAGTCTGAGCTGGAAGCTGTTGAGAAACAGATCCACGACCTTTTAGTGAGACAGGCCGAGCTGATAGACCGGCGGTTAGCTCTTGAAACATCACGCGCTGATGCACACAAATCAGAGATTAACGTTACTAACCCGCTGACTCCGACCTCGTCTACTCCGTGCGTTTCTCAACATCGGCGAGCGTCGAGGTCGCGATCAGCCATGGTCTCGTTCACTCCGGCTCCAACATGCCACCACGAAGCCTGGATATTTCCGCAGCGGAAGACGCGAGCCAGGTCTAGACCAAGAAAACTGTCTCCGACCCTCCCAGTTTTTGAGATATCCACACAAAACCGCTTCTCCCCTCTTCGCGAAACAGAACGCGATGCTGTGATCATCGGCGATTCCATCGTTCGACACGTACACGCTACGTTAAATAAAAGTAAGGTGCATAGTCACTGCTTTCCTGGTGCTCGTGTTTCTGAAATCGCCGCTCGCGTTCCCGAGATTCTGAACGAGCGCGTCGGAACCGTGGTCCTGCACGCGGGAGGGGCAGACATCAGACTGCGCCAGACGGAGGTTCTGAAGAAAGACTTCAGGAATCTGATCGATACGGTACGCAGCACATCGCCTGATATAACGATCATTGTGTCAGGACCGCTTCCCACGTACCGTCTAGGTCATGAAAAGTTTAGTAGATTATTCGCGCTAAATGAATGGTTAATGTCATGGTGCAATGAGCAGAAACTGCTCTTTGTAAATAATTGGAATCTGTTTTGGGAGTGTCCTAGGCTTTACCGTGCTGATGGCTTACACCCAAGCAGATTCGGATCGGATCTTCTGTCAGATAACATCTCCAAAATGTTAAATACCTTTTGACTAGTAACCAAAAGTCCAAATCATAGTCTCTGCTGCACCAATTTAACTGATATAAATAGTGTTGAACATTGCATAGAAACTGTGTCTATTCCTCGTTTAGTGAGATCAAATCATAAATCTACTGCAGGATCTAGAAAAAAACGAATTGTTATTAAACCAGAAAATGTTGCTATTGGTAATCAAAAACAATTTTTAAAGCTAGGTCTTCTAAACATTAGATCACTCACACCTAAGGCAGTTATTGTAAATGAAATAGTCACAGATAATAGCTTCGATGTACTTTGCCTTACTGAAACCTGGCTTAAACCAAATGATTATTTCGGTCTAAATGAGTCTACTCCATCAGGATACTCCTATAAGCACGAGCCCCGTCTGAATGGTCGTGGCGGCGGTGTTGCAACAATCTAGAGAGATTTTCTCAATGTTACTCAGAAAACGGGTTATAATTTTATTTCATTTGAAGTACTTGTACTAAATGTTACGCTCTTAGATGTTCGAAAAACATCCCTATTATCTCTAGCCTTGGCTACCGTATATAGACCGCCTGGGCCTTACGCTGATTTCCTAAAAGAGTTTGCAGATTTTCTCTCAGACCTATTAGTTAACTTCGATAAAGCATTAATTGTTGGAGACTTTAATATCCATGTAGATAATCAAAATGATGCGTTAGGGGCTGCGTTTACAGATTTATTAAACTCCTTTGGGGTCAAGCAAAACGTTACCGGACCAACTCATCGTTTTAATCATACACTTGATTTAATTATATCACATGGAACCGATCCAACCGATATAGATATCATTCCACAAAGTGACGATGTCACTGACCATTACATGGTAACTTGCATATTACGTACCCCTGTAATATATCATGCTGCGCCGCGTTATCGATTAGGCAGAACAATCCTTCCATCCACCATAGATAATTTTTCAAACAGCTTATCTGATCTGTCTCAGCTGCTCAGTGAACCTAAACAAACAGATGAACTTGAGGAATTAACTAGCACTATGAGCACCATTCTCTCTGGATCATTGGATATTGTTGCGCCCATTAGACTAAAAAAGGTCAGAGAGAAAAGTAAAGCACCATGGTACAACAATACTACGCATGTTCTAAAGAGAGAAACCCGTAATTTAGAGCGTAAATGGAAAAAAAAACTAACTTACAGGTCTTTAGAATCGCGTGGAAAGACAGTATGTCACGTTATAAAAAGGCCCTAAAAGCGGCCAGGGCTGAGCATCTCCACAAACTAATAGAAAACAACCATAACAATCCTAGGTTCTTATTTAACACCGTGGCTAGACTAACAAATAAACAGATGTCTCCTGAACAAAATATTCCATTACAGTTTAGTAGTAATGATTTCATGAAGTTCTTCACTGAGAAAATAGAAAACATCAGAACCACAATTGTAAACGTTCAATCCTCAATCGCGCCTTATAATTCAGCCTCAATTATCACCCCGCAAGAACAATTACAGTGCTTTACAACTATAGAACAAAAAGAGTTAAATAAACTTTTTACTTCATCTAAAACAACAACATGTTTACTAGATCCTATACCAACTAAACTATTGAAAGAAGTGTTACCTGTAGTGGAAGAGCCTCTCCTCAATATTATTAACTCGTCTTTATCTTTAGGTTATGTTCCAAAAACATTTAAACTGGCAGTTATAAAACCTCTCATTAAGAAACCACAATTAGATCCGAATAATCTAGTAAATTATAGACCCATTTCAAATCTACCTTTTGTCTAAAATACTAGAAAAAGTTGTGTCCGCTCAACTGGGCTCTTTCTTACAAGAAAATGACGTCTATGAAAAGTTTCAGTCTGGGTTCAGACTGCATCATAGCACTGAAACTGCGCTCGTTAAAATCACAAATGATTTACTTTTAGCTTCTGACCAAGGCTATATCTCAATACTAGTTCTACTTGATCTTAGTGCTGCGTTCGATACTATAGATCATACAATACTCTTAGATCGACTACAAAATTATACTGGTGTTCAAGGACAAGCATTAAGCTGGTTTAGATCGTATTTATCTGACCGCTACCATTTTGTTTATTTAAATGGAGAAAAATCTATCATAACTCCAGTAAACTATGGAGTGCCGCAGGGATCTGTGTTAGGCCCTCTATTATTCTCAATATATATGCTGCCACTTGGAAATATTATAAGGAAACATGGAATTAGTTTCCATTGTTATGCTGATGACACTCAAATCTATATTTCATCACGGCCAGATGAAAACGCTAAATTATCCAAATTGACAGAGTGTGTTAAAGATATAAAAGATTGGATGACGCGCAATTTTCTTTTATTAAATCCAGACAAGACAGAGGTACTACTTATCGGTTCAAAAAATCACCCACAAAACCTCTCACAATACAACTTTAACATAGTAGGATGTCCTGTTACTTCATCCTCTACAGTAAAAGACCTGGGTGTTATATTAGACTGCAACCTGTCTTTTGAAAATCATATTTCATATGTTACAAGAACAGCCTTTTTCCACCTTAGAAACATTGCTAAGCTACGTAATATGCTATCTGTTTCTGATGCAGAAAAGTTAGTTCATGCATTCATGACCTCGAGACTAGATTACTGTAATGCGTTATTAGCCGGTTGTCCTGCATCCTCAATAAACAAGCTACAGTTAGTCCAAAATGCCGCCGCTAGAGTTCTAACTAGATCAAGAAAATATGATCATATAACACCGATTTTATCATCCCTACATTGGTTACCTATAAAGTCCCGTATTAATTACAAGGTATTGCTACTGACTTATAAAGCCCTAAACGGCTTAGCTCCAGTCTATTTAACGGATCTTCTATCGCCCTATAATCCATCGCGCTCTTTAAGGTCAGTAAATTCGAGGCTTTTGGTCATACCTAGGATATCCAGATCCACCAAAGGAGGGAGAGCATTTTCACATTTAGCTCCAAAACTCTGGAATAGTCTTCCGGATACTGTTCGTTGCTCAGACTCGCTCTCCCAGTTTAAAACTAGATTAAAGACGCATCTCTTCAGCCAGGCATTCATATAATACTTTTAATCTTACAGTTAAATCCGACCTCTAGTTCATAAACGCCAGAGGAGAACTGGCCCCCGACTGAGCCCGGGTTCTCCCAAGGTTTTTTTTCTCCATTAGGTCACCTGATGGAGTTTTTCGGTTCCTTGCCACTGTTGCCTTTGGCTTGCTCAGTTGGGGATATTTGGATATTTAATTTAATTAATCAATCAACGATACTATTGATCAGCATTACCAAACGTAGACGTTCCACTAGAAACAAACATTGATGTATTGTTCTAATTTATTACTGTGAAGCTGCTTTGATACAACTTGTGTTGTGAAAAGCGCTATATAAATAAACTTGACTTGACTTAAATGCCCTATGACAATTGTTTAATAAATGTTTAATCAAAATGCAAAACATCGCGTTTTTTTTTTTTTTTTTTCTTTAGTCGACTAATCATTGTGCAGGACAGGACTTTGGTCGACTAAGCATTTCTTTGGTTGACTACAGCCCTAGACATATCTCCAAAATGCTGCAGTAAAATGTTTTGATATGAGGTGTGTATACTGTACGGGACGTCCCCTATAAGAACTGGCCATTCTTTTCCTCTACTTATTAGAAATGAGGTTTTTATGGGCAACTAAAGTTGAATAAAGTGACATATCTCCAAAATGCTGCAATAAAATGGTTTGATATGAGGTGTGTACTGTATGGGACGTCCATTATGAGAACTGGCATTTACTTTTTTCTAAGAAATGGAAACTTTATAGACATCTGAAGTAGTAAAATGTTATATATCCACAAAATGCTGCAGTGAAATTGTTTCAAATGAGGTATGCACACTGTATGGGACATTGAATTCAAGAGAAACTCTCATTTACTGTAAAAAAAAAAGAAAAAAAGAGGCATTTAGAAAGAGCATTTAAAAGGCATTTATACTTTATTTTATATACATAATTTTTTGTATCTACATAAAAAATGTCTTCAGGTGTTACCTGTAAAGAAAAAACAAAACATAAGTCAAAGAAATAGACAACTGTCAAAGAAGACACGAGTGTAAATAAAAAGGATAACAGAGTAACATACAACAAAAATCTCAAAACATGCTGTATCATCTTAGACTTACCCCCAATTTCCACCAGATGCGGAACGGCTGCGGATCGGCTCCGCTGCGTGACAGCTCCGTGTTCCGTCGTCCGTCAATACCCACCAGGTCCGGATTTGTTGCGGAACGGCTGCGGTCATGACTGACAGCTGATGTCACGAGGCCACATGTAATCTCGCGAATTCTGGTGTGATCGCGCGATATGTAGTTTCTATAAACAGAACTACCAAACCAGGAACAGTTTTCCATCCGGAGGAGTATAGGATAGAACTCTTTTCTGGATTACCTACCGATCTCTCTTTTCTGTGGATTTTGATTCTACAATGGGTAAGTAGCCTACAATATTGAAATAATTAACTTATAAAATGCTTTGTTTATTTTTTGTTCCTTTTTAAATGTACTGGGAAAGTAGCCTGCTGAGTAAATAAAGTTTTAACTATTGTTCTTGTTTGAATTGGAATAAAAAATGTTTTACTGATGAGTGACAATAATAAGTAACAAACTTTTATAGTAAAACTTTACAAAATTAATTTTTAAATATAGTCTACAGATAAGAAGTTAAGGCTGCATGAAACATTCAAAATTTGCTTAACAGTAAAAGTTTGCTTAACAGTAAGCATTTGAATGCACACTGAATAGTCACCCCATGTATATTGTGTTCATGGTAAAATGATTTATTTTTAATATACTAATTCAATAAATTATTCTGTGTATTTCAGTTCCCTTTACTAGGAGGAGAAGAATTGCTTTTTTACTTCTGCTGGCAAGACTACGGAGGAGGGGTAGGAGAAGGAGCCAATACTGGGTCCATCCACTGAACCAGCGCAGGCCTCAACAAGGACATTTTTATCATCTTGTGGAAGAACTGCGTTTGGACAGTCAACCGCATCACCAGTATTTTCGGATGAGTGCAGAGAAAATGGATGAGCTTCTCTCAATCATTGGCCCTGAACTCACCAGACAGAATACCAACTACAGGTCCGCCATAGAACCAAAGCAGAGACTGGCTGTTGGATTGAGGTGAGCTTCAGATTACATACACAATATATCACAATAGGTTTGAACTTTTATTTCCAAAATAACAAAAATAAATTAAACAAGATAGGAACATTTACAAACAGAATGTACAAATTGTTACTAATAATCTTATCTAAAACATATACATTTATTAAATCCAGACAAGACAGAGGTACTAATCATCGGTTCAAAAAACCACCCACAAAACCTCTTACAATACAACTTTAACATCGTTGGATGTCCTTTTACTTCACCCTCTACAGTAAAAGACCTGGGTGTTATATTAGACTGCAACCTGTCTTTTGAAAATCATATTTCATATGTTACAAGAACAGCCTTTTTCCACCTTAGAAACATTGCTAAGCTACGTAATATCCTATCTGTTTCTGATGCAGAAAAGTTAGTTCATGCATTCATGACCTCGAGACTAGATTACTGTAATGCTTTATTAGCTGGTTGTCCTGCATCCTCAATAAACAAGCTACAGTTAGTCCAAAATGCCGCCGCTAGAGTTCTAACTAGATCAAGAAAATATGATCATATAACACCGATTTTATCATCACTACATTGGTTACCTATAAAGTTCCGTATTAATTACAAGGTATTACTGACTTATAAAGCCCTAAACGGCTTAGCTCCAGTCTATTTAACGGATCTTCTATCGCCCTATAATCCATTGCGCTCTTTAAGGTCAGTAAATTCGAGGCTTTTGGTCATACCTAGGATATCCAGATCCACCAAAGGAGGGAGAGCATTTTCACATTTAGCTCCTAAACTCTGGAATAGTCTTCCTGATACTGTTCGTTGCTCAGACTCGCTCTCCCAGTTTAAAACTAGATTAAAAACGCATCTCTTCAGCCAGGCATTCATATAATACTTTTAATCTTACAGTTAAATCCGGTCTCTAGTTCATAAACGCCAGAGGAGAACTGGCCCCCGACTGAGCCTGGGTTCTCCCAAGGTTTTTTTTTCTCCATTAGGTCACCTGATGGAGTTTTTCGGTTCCTTGCCACTGTTGCCTTTGGCTTGCTCAGTTGGGGATATTTGGGAATATTTAATTTAATTAATCAATCAACGATACTATTGATCAGCATTACCAAACGTGGACGTTCCACTAGAAACAAACATTGATGTATTGTTTTAATTTATTACTGTGAAGCTGCTTTGAGACAACCTATGTTGTGAAAAGCGCTATACAAATAAACTTGACTTAAATAAACTTGACTTGACATATCTATAAATAGCAAAAAACACAGCAAAATAACTATTTACAGCATAAAATGGTAATATACAAAATGTGTTTAGGAGTGCTGCCCTACCCCCACTGTGTATCTTGATCAGAGGAAAGCATCTGTGTGAATGTTCCGGTTGGGTTTATTGATGGGGGTTGGGTTAATGGCCTGAAAGTGCCTGGCCTAGACAAGGTTGCAGTGGGGGTGTGGAACATAGGGGGAGGGTGTGAATGAAATGCACTTGAATGTGCTGCTGGTTCCTGCCTTAAAGCTGGGCTGCTTTCTATTTGTTGCAGTAAGTTTAAAATGCCAATCTTGGCCTGCTGCCTCCTGTTGTGATCCAGTTTATGGAGCAGTGGAACCAGGCTCAAGGCAAAATGATAACTTTCATCAAGCTCAGATTCTGGTTTGGGAAGCGGCTCCTGTAAGATGGAGAGAAGCCGTTCTTCCACATCTGATGTTTGTGGTCTGTGGCTCCTCCTTGCTTCAGTGGCAGTTGGGACTTGAGGCACCCTATCCCTTGGGCTCCTTTACATCTGGGGTTACAGACAGGCACCACAGGTCGTGTTGCCCGATGGTGTGGTTGTCTCTGGTCCATGGCTGCCCTGAGGCACTGATGAACTGATAGGACCCGTTTCATCAGATCCACACATAGAGAGTGGTGTTGAAGATCTTTCTTCGGACAAACCACTGCTCAAATTGCTTTTGGAACGTAAAAAAAAAATTAAATAATTGGTTGACCTTCTGACACAATTATGTCATACACACAAAAAATATCTATCACTTTTTTTAAATGTGGATATTGAATTTAACGATGATGTTGTCAACAATACTGATATTTAATTAAATACAGACCTTCTTGGTAGCAGGTGGGGCAAAATAAAGGACATCATTTCACTATATTTCCATTCCTTTTGTGTTCCTCCTGCTGAACCGCTTGCATGCACTTTTTTTCGGTGCTTCACAAAACTGTCCCTTAGAGTTCTCCATTTTGCCTTGCAAAGATCAACAAAAAAAAAAAAAAGAGACAGACAGATTAAAATAATATTCACACATATAACTAATCTTTGTTTTGTTTTTTCCATTTACAGAAAAAATGGAACTTCCCAAATTGCCTAGGAGCACTGGATGGAAAGCACATTATTCAAGCACCACCCCTTTCCGGTAGTCAGTATTTCAACTACAAAAAGACATTCTCCATCGTGCTTTTGGCACTTGTGGATGCAGACTACCGGTTCAGGTGCATACAGGTCGGGGACTTTGGCCGAACATCTGATGGTGGGGTGTATGCAGGGTCAGATTTGGGGATGGAAATGGAGGGAAACACACTACACGTTCCTCCTAGTACCGCTCTGCCTGGTGCTGCTCACCTTGGGAACGTACCACATGTCATGGTGGGTGACGCAGCATTCCCTCTGAAGCCCTACCTAATGCGACCTTACCCAGGACAGAACCTCATCCACAGGAAGAGGATTTTCAATTACAGACTCTCAAGGGCAAGGATGGTAGTTGAAAATGCCTTTGGCATTCTGGCGTCACGTTGGAGGATTTTCCATCGAAGGATTAACCTTCACCCCAAAAATGTGGACACTCTTGTTGTGGCAGCTTGCATTCTGCACAATTTCCTCCTTGCCCCAACAGAAAATGTTCAACTGCTGGAAGAGGCATCAGAACTGGGGAGACGCATGGCACCAGTGAGGAACATGGGGGGAAACAGGGCTTCAAGAGAAGCCTGTGCTATCAGGGAGAGCTTTGCAACTTTCTTCAACTCGCCCGAGGGCAGTGTGTCATGGCAGGACAGAATGATCTAATAAAACATCTTTACTGACTGAAACTGGTATATTTGGATTGTGTGTATGCATTTACTGTGTTTTTTTTTTTTTTTTTTGGTGTGAAGTATTTTATTGTAATAAAGTTCAAGTTTTGTGAATTTTTTTTTTTTTTTTTTTTTTATTGAATCATCATCGGTTTGCTAACTATGTGTCAGCCCCATCATTTAGCAGTGTGAACCATCCACACACAATAAAATAAACTTATACAGTAAACCACACAGTTTAAACTTTTTTCCACTCTTATGTCAAGCACAATATTAAAAAAATGGCTAAATTACATATTACAAACATACACACACAATATATAAATAAATTAATGTCTAAAATCCTTATTCTATTTATAACTTTACTCAAATTTAATATTTCATTAACGTTACATAACATAATATCTGTAAATAAAGTTCTTCATGCTAATCAAACAATCCTGCAATGGCTACTTAATTCAAAATTTTAATGTGTTTTTAACCTGTATAGCTATATAACTCCTCATTACGAGTACATGACTAGCTATTTGCTTTCTATCTTTATTTCTTGGACAAAAATAGTGACTTACCATCCACACCAATCACTTCTGCTATAGTTTTCCACGCCGCATCCTTTTTAATGTTGTCCTTATAAAAAGGATGTGAGGGGTCATAGATGATGGGTTGATTCTGTACCTCAATAATCAGCATTTCTTCATCCATCGTGTCAACGGGGTTAAAACTTCAACAAGCCTGTCTCCGCCCATTATGACGTTTTCAATGTGTAGTGTAGGGAAATATGAGCGCGGTGTATTTTATTTTGAAAATTAAACGGATCTTTTATTTTGTTTCTGGCTGTTCTGTTTTGTCACTCGACTTCCTGTCCTGCGCACTCTGCCCTGTAGTGCTGCGGAGCGCTCCGGCATCCGGCAAAAATAGAAGCTCTGCGTATCTGCTCCGGAGGGCTGCGGATCGCCGGAGTCGGAACGCAGCTGTACCACATTCAGTGGAAATACACTCATTGACTTTAATGGAAACCTATTGACTCCGCCGCCGTGCCGGAGCCGTAACGCAGCCGGTGGAAATTGGGGGTTACAGAAAGACAGACATATAGAAAGAAAGAAAGATAGATAGTAGATAGATAGATAGATAGATAGATATTTAGATAGATAGAGATACATACATAGATAGAAAAAAGATAGAAAGAAAGAAACAAACAAAAAAGATAGAAAGAAAGAAAAAGATAAAAAGAAAGAAAGCAAAAAGATATATAGAAAGAAAAATGAAAGAAAGAAAGAAAAAAGATATATAGAAAGAAAGAAAGAAGATAGAAAGAAAGAAAGAAAAAAGATAGATGGATAGATAGAGAGATAGATAGATATAAAGAAAGAAGGATGGAAAGATAAAAGACATAGATAGAAAGAAAGAAAGATAAAAGACATAGAGATAGATAAAAGACAGAGATAGATAGATAGAGAAAGAAAGAAAGAAAGATAAATGACAGAGATAGATAAAAGACAGAGATAGATAGATAGAGAAAGAAAGAAAGACAGAAAGATAAAAGACAGAGATAGATAAAAGACATAGAGATAGATAGATAGAGAAAGAAAGAAAAAAAAGATATAGATGGAGAAAGAAAGAAGACATAGAGATAGATAAAAGACAGAGATAGATAAAAGACATAGAGATAGATAGATAGAGAAAGAAAGAAAGAAAGATAAAAGACATAGAGATAGATAAAAGACAGAGATAGATAAAAGACATAGAGATAGATAGATAGATAGATAGATAGATAGATAGATAGATAGATAGATAGATAGATAGAGAAAGAAAGAAAGAAAGAAAGATAAAAGACAGAGATAGATAAAAGACATAGAGATAGATGGATAGAGAAAGAAAGAAAGAAAGATAAAAGACAGAGATAGATAAAAGACATAGAGATAGATAGATAAAGAAAGAAAGAAAGAAAGATAAAAGACATAGAGATAGATAAAAGACATAGAGATAGATAGATAAAGAAAGAAAGAAAGATAAAAGACATAGAGATAGATAAAAGACATAGAGATAGATAGATAGATAAAGAAAGAAAGAAAGAAAGATAAAAGACATAGAGATAGATAGATAGAGAAAGAAAGAAAGATAAAAGACATAGAGATAGATAGATAGAGAAAGAAAGAAAGAAAGAAAGAAAGAAAGAAAGATAAAAGACATAGAGATAGATAAAAGACAGAGATAGATAGATAGAGAAAGAAAGAAAGAAAGATAAAAGACAGAGATAGATAAAAGACATAGAGATAGATAGATAGATAGATAGATAGATAGATAGATAGAGAAAGAAAGAAAGAAAGATAAAAGACAGAGATAGATAAAAGACATAGAGATAGATAGATAGAGAAAGAAAGAAAGAAAGATGAAAAGACAGAGATAGATAAAAGACATAGAGATAGATAGATAGAGAAAGAAAGAAAAAAAAAGATATAGATGGAGAAAGAAAGAAGACATAGAGATAGATAAAAGACAGAGATAGATAAAAAGACATAGAGATAGATAGATAGAGAAAGAAAGAAAGAAAGAAAGATAAAAGACAGATGGATAAAAGACAGAGATAGATAAAAGACATAGAGATAGATAGATAGATAGATAGAGAAAGAAAGAAAGAAAGAAAGAAAGATAAAAGACATAGAGATAGATAAAAGACATAGAGATAGATAGATAGAGAAAGAAAGAAAGAAAGAAAGATAAAAGACATAGAGATAGACAAAAGACATAGAGATAGATAAAAGACATAGAGATAGATAGATAAAGAAAGAAAGAAAGATGAAAAGACAGAGATAGATAAAAGACATAGAGATAGATAGATAGAGAAAGAAAGAAAAAAAAAAGATATAGATGGAGAAAGAAAGAAGACATAGAGATAGATAAAAGACAGAGATAGATAAAAGACATAGAGATAGATAGATAGATAGAGAAAGAAAGAAAGATAAAAGACATAGAGATGGATAAAAGACAGAGATAGATAAAAGACAGAGATAGATAGATAGATAGATAGATAGATAGATAGATAGATAGATAGATAGAGAGAGAAAGAAAGAAAGATAAAAGACATAGAGATAGATAGATAGAGAAAGAAAGAAAGAAAGAAAGATAAAAGACAGAGATAGACAAAAGACATAGAGATAGATAGATAGAGAAAGAAAGAAAGAAAGAAAGATAAAAGACATAGAGATAGATAGATAGAGAAAGAAAGAAAGATAAAAGACATAGAGATAGATAGATAGAGAAAGAAAGAAAGAAAGAAAGATAAAAGACATAGAGATAGATAGATAGAGAAAGAAAGAAAGAAAGAAAGATAAAAGACAGAGATAGATAAAAGACATAGAGATAGATAGATAGATAGATAGATAGATAGATAGATAGATAGATAGATAGATAGATAGAGAAAGAAAGAAAGATAAAAGACAGAGATAGATAAAAGACATAGAGATAGATAGATAGAGAAAGAAAGAAAGAAAGATGAAAAGACAGAGATAGATAAAAGACATAGAGATAGATAGATAGAGAAAGAAAGAAAAAAAAGATATAGATGGAGAAAGAAAGAAGACATAGAGATAGATAAAAGACAGAGATAGATAAAAGACAGAGATAGATAGATAGAGAAAGAAAGAAAGAAAGAAAGATAAAAGACATAGAGATGGATAAAAGACAGAGATAGATAAAAGACATAGAGATAGATAGATAGATAGATAGAGAAAGAAAGAAAGAAAGAAAGATAAAAGACATAGAGATAGATAAAAGACATAGAGATAGATAGATAGAGAAAGAAAGAAAGAAAGAAAGATAAAAGACAGAGATAGACAAAAGACATAGAGATAGATAAAAGACATAGAGATAGATAGATAGAGAAAGAAAGAAAGAAAGAAAGATAAAAGACATAGAGATAGATAAAAGACATAGTCATAGATAGATAGATAGAGAAAGAAAGAAAGAAAGAAAGAAAGATAAAAGACATAGAGATAGATAAAAGACATAGAGATAGATAGATAGAGAAAGAAAGAAAGAAAGATAAAAGACATAGAGATACCGCTATCTATCTATAGATCTAAGATCTATCTATCTTTTAAGAAACCGCTCAGTAAACTGTACAATCTAAATCAGGCATACAAATGGGCTCCAAACAGTAATGAACAATTTATACACACTTTGAACTCAAATGAAATAAAACATGTAATAAACACATTCAACATAGTCCACTATCAAAATACATCTGAAGGCGTTAACAAAGCAACAAAAGACATTACCCATATCTTCCAAAACGCTGCATTAAATGCCAAACTTGGGAAGACAAAAAGAAAACACCATAACAGTGAACAAAAAACCACTGATAAAAAATGGTTTGACAGTGAATGTAAAGAAATGAGGAAACATTTAAGACAGCTATCAAACCAAAAACACAGAAACCAACATGACCCTACACTACAACATGAATACTTTGAAACTCTGAAACAATATAAACAGACTATACGACTAAAGAAATTCCATTATACCAACCAAACACTTCAGGAGATTGAAAACGCAATAGACCAGGGTCAGTTCTGGGACATGTTGAACAGTTTAGAAACCACAAAGCCACAACAATTGGCAATACAAGATGGCGGCATCTGGGAAAAATACTTCAGTGACCTTTACAAAAGTATCCCACCTGAAGACCTGAACATAAACCAAATTGATATTAAATCAAAATTAGACAATCTCGAATCAGCCATCAAAACTAACCAAAATCCATTAGATTATCAAATTACACAAAAAGAGTTAACAGACAAACTGAAATCTCTGAAATCAAGAAAAGCTTGTGGCACAGATGGCATAAAAAATGAAATGCTGAAAAACAGTACCCCAGAGTTACAAATTGCAATAGTTAAACTGTTCAACATGGTGCTTACATCTGGCTGCTTTCCTGATGTCTGGAACCAGGGGCTGATCACCCCAATCCACAAAAATGGAAATAAATCCGACCCTAATAACTACAGAGGGATCTGTGTCAACAGCAACCTTGGGAAAATATTCTGTAGTATCCTAAATTCAAGGATACTAACCTTTATTAAAGAAAAAAACATACTTAGTAAATGCCAAATTGGTTTTCTTCCAGGTTACAGAACATCTGATCATATATACACCTTACATACTTTAATTAACAAACATGTCCACCAAAAAAAGGGAGGGAAAATATTTGCTTGTTTCATCGACTTTAAAAAAGCCTTTGACTCCATTTGGCATGAAGGACTTTTCTTCAAAATCCTTCAAAGTGGAATAGGTGGCAAGGTATATGACCTTATCAAATGTATGTACAAGCACAATCAATGTGCTGTGAAAATTAATAATCAAAGAACAGAATATTTTACCCAGGGACGCGGTGTGAGGCAAGGATGCTGTATAAGTCCTGCATTATTCAACCTGTACATAAATGAACTTGCAGACCAGTTGGACCGATCAGCAGCTCCAGGCCTCACACTACTAGACACAGAGATTAAATACCTGCTTTATGCAGATGACCTTATTTTGTTGTCTCCAACCAGAGATGGTCTCCAACATAACCTGTCCATCCTGGAACAATACTGCCATAACTGGGCATTGGAGGTCAATTTAAAGAAAACTCAAATTATGATCTTTCAAAAAAAAGCCAGACGTCTTGAAACCAAATACCCTTTTACTATGAATAACACCCAAATTAAACACACACAAAATTATACTTACCTCGGTCTGACCATATCTGCATCAGGGAATTTCAATAAAGCCATACATTCACTTAAAGAAAAAGCATACAGGGCAATGTATGCATTCAAAACCAAGCTGTTCAACATTAACATCCCAATTAGAATCTGGACTAAGATATTTGATAGGGTAATTGTACCGATAGCACTTTATGGAAGTGAAGTTTGGGGCCCACTCAGTAGATTGGAGCATGACTCCTGGGACAAACACCCGATAGAGACCCTACACACAGAATTCTGTAGAAGAATTCTAAACGTTCAAAGGAAAACCCCAAATAATGCCTGTCGAGCAGAACTGGGACGTTACCCATTACTGATAAATATACAGAAACGAGCTATTACATTTTGGACACATCTTAAATTAAGCCAAAAAGACACACTTCATTCTGAAGCACTTAAAACCCAAGAGCTGAATCCTGAAAACAGTGCCCTGAGTCAGCTGATGGTGAAGCTAACTAATGAGGCTCCCATTAGCACTGGTTTAAAACAACTGAACAGAACAAAACAGATTATGAATCATTCAAAGGATCAATATTTAGAACATTGGAAAAGTCAAACAAAAACACAAAGTAGACTAAATTGTTATTTAACTCTTAACAGAGAATATAAATTGGCTGAGTATCTGCACACTGTCAGAGATGTAAAGCAGAGACGGATCCTGACTAAATACAGGCTCAGTGACCACCAGCTGGCCATAGAGACAGGAAGACTCAGGCAGACATGGCTGCCCAGAGAGGAGCGTATATGTGCTCACTGCTCAACAGGAGAGATAGAAACAGAGATACACTTCCTCCTCAACTGTGAAAAATTCTCTTCACTAAGAGCCTTACACTTTGGAGGAATAGCCAACAAAGTAGTACATTTCCCAATGTTAACTTCAGAAGAGAAGCTGGTAGTCCTCCTAGGAGAAGGGGCAGCAGCCCCACTGGCAGCTAAATATGTTTCTGCCTGCCACAGCCTGAGGGACTCCCCACTATAAGATCACAACATTACACTGGTTTAGGATTGTACAGTCATTATATTGTAAAAGGAACAACAGAGAAAGGGAAAAGGGAAAAGAAAAGGAGGAAATAAAAAATAAAAATAAAAAATTAAAAAAAAGAAGAAAAACGGAAGATTTTTTTTATTTTTTTTTGTAATGTATTTTGTATGTTTATGACACTGTATACAATATATGTGACACCTACTATATGTATTTCTATTTGTATTTGTATTTTTTTAATATGTGATATGTATTGTAATGTATTTTCTGTAAACTGCTTTGGCAACAACATGTTTCTTTGTTCATGCCAATAAAGCAAGTTAAATTGAATTGAAATTGAATTGATAGATAAAAGACATAGAGATAGATAGATAGAGAAAGAAAGATAAAAGACATAGAGATAGATAAAAGACATAGAGATAGATAGATAGATAGATAGATAGAGAAAGAAAGAAAGAAAGAAAGATAAAAGACATAGAGATAGATAGATAGAGAAAGAAAGAAAGATAAAAGACATAGAGATAGATAAAAGACATAGAGATAGATAGATAGAGAAAGAAAGAAAGAAAGAAAGATAAAAGACAAAGAGATAGATAAAAGACATAGAGATAGATAGATAGATAGAGAAAGAAAGAAAGAAAGAAAGAAAGAAAGATAAAGACATAGAGATAGATAGATAGAGAAAGAAAGAAAGAAAGAAAGAAAGATAGATAGAGAAAGAAAGAAAGAAAGAAAGAAAGATAAAGACATAGAGATAGATAGATAGAGAAAGAAAGAAAGATAAAAGACAGAGATAGATAAAAGACATAGAGATAGATAGATAGAGAAAGAAAGAAAGAAAGAAAGAAAGATAAAAGACATAGAGATAGATAGATAGATAGAGAAAGAGATAGATAGATAGATAGAGAAAGAAAGAAAGAAAGATAAAAGACAGAGATAGATAGATAAAAGACATAGAGATAGATAGATAGATAGAGAAAGAAAGAAAGAAAGAAAGATAAAAGACATAGAGATAGATAGAGAAAGAAAGAAAGAAAGATAAAAGACATAGAGATAGATAAAAGACATAGAGATAGATAGATAGAGAAAGAAAGAAAGAAAGAAAGATAAAAGACATAGAGATAGATAAAAGACATAGAGATAGATAGATAGATAGATAGATAGATAGATAGAGAAAGAAAGAAAGAAAGAAAGATAAAGACATAGAGATAGATAGATAGAGAAAGAAAGAAAGATAAAAGACATAGAGATAGATAAAAGACATAGAGATAGATAGATAGAGAAAGAAAGAAAGATAAAAGACATAGAGATAGATAAAAGACATAGAGATAGATAGATAGATAGAGAAAGAAAGAAAGAAAGATAAAAGACATAGAGATAGATAGATAGATAGAGAAAGAAAGAAAGAAAGAAAGATAAAAGACATAGAGATAGATAAAAGACATAGAGATAGATAAAAGACATAGAGATAGATAGATAGAGAAAGAAAGAAAGATAAAAGACAGAGATAGATAAAAGACATAGAGATAGATAGATAGAGAAAGGCAAGGCAAGGCAAGTTTATTTATATAGCACATTTCATACACAATGGCAATTCAAAGTGCTTTACATAGAAGAAATTAAAATAATAAAAGAAATAAGAATAATTAAAACAGTTTAGAAAAATAAAATAAAATACAGTACAAACAGTCGGACGAAAAGAAAGAAAGAAAGAAAGAAAGATAAAAGACAGAGATAGATAAAAGACATAGAGATAGATAGATAGATAGAGAAAGAAAGAAAGAAAGAAAGATAAAAGACATAGAGATAGATAAAAGACATAGAGATAGATAAAAGACATAGAGATAGATAAAAGACATAGAGATAGATAGATAGAGAAAGAAAGAAAGAAAGATAAAAGACATAGAGATAGATAAAAGACATAGAGATAGATAGATAGATAGAGAAAGAAAGAAAGAAAGAAAGATAAAAGACATAGAGATAGATAGATAGAGAAAGAAAGAAAGAAAGAAAGATAAAAGACAGAGATAGATAAAAGACATAGAGATAGATAGATAGAGAAAGAAAGAAAGAAAGAAAGAAAAAAGACATAGAGATAGATAGATAGAGAAAGAAAGAAAGAAAGAAAGAAAGATAAAAAACAGAGATAGATAAAAGACAGAGATAGATAGAGAAAGAAAGAAAGAAAGAAAGAAAGAAAAAAGACATAGAGATAGATAAAAGACATAGAGATAGATAGATAGAGAAAGAAAGAAAGAAAGAAAGAAAGAAAGATAAAAGACATAGAGATAGATAAAAGACATAGAGATAGATAAAAGACATAGAGATAGATAGATAGAGAAAGAAAGAAAGAAAGATAAAAGACAGAGATAGATAGATGGAGAAAGCAAGAAAGAAAGAAAGATATATAGATAAAGAAAGAAAGAAAAAGAAAGATGTTATGTTGCTAAATGGCCACGGTTACCTGCTGCTGAGTGCGGTTATTTCTATCTGTTTTTAATTTCCTATACAGATCACGTGAGGTCCCGCCGGCTGTGATTGTGGGCGGGGCCACTGCTTTAAAGACGCCCAGTCTGGAGACCGTGGGCTCTCTCTCTCACTTCCCATCCGCTCCTGGTAGCAGACGAAGCACAAGCTCAGACGCGTGCTCGGCCTGCTGCTTCCTTTGAACTTGTTTAGAGCTTGTTTCAATGTTGGTTTCACAAGCACGATCCCGATATGGGATTATTGTTTGTTATTTTTAGTTTATTATATTTATTTACAGCTGGTGGTAACTGGTGATGGGTTTTTGCATATTATTTAGTATAGATTAGTGGAGAGCAGGAGAAAGAGGACCCGGAAGACTCACACAAACTCTGTCTTTTGTTTTGAACGGGAGGCAGGCAAGTTTCATCCGCTTTGAAGAATAGTGTGGGTCAGGGTTTTCTTTTGTTTTTGTTATGTTTATTTTTTTGCCACCATGCTCTGTGTACGCTAAGGCGTATCACCTAATTAAAATTATTTATTTACACTGTCATCGAATCTCTGTGGTCTTTTATATGCTATGCTGATCCATAATTGATTTGATGGGTTCGTAACAAAAGATAAAAGACATATAGATAGATAAAAGACAGAGATAGATAAAAGAGAGAGATAGAGATAGATAGATCTGGGCAACTCAAGCGCGTTCTCTCTCTGCTGTTACTGAAATTACCGTATTCATAGTAATAGGTGCACACACTTTTTTTTTTGGGCGGCTGGCTTGACCGTGTATTTTCAAACTGCGGCTGGCTTGACCGCGGTGTTTAACGCATTAAAATATTTAACCCAAATGCAGCATTTGTTAATTTTTGTCATCCCTTGGGTAGCGTTACATTATATGATCCCGCTCTTAAAATGCGTTTATACGCGCTGCCTGTGAATGTCCTGTCTATGTGACAAACACACACACACACACACACACACACACACACACACAGAGAGAGAGAGAGAGAGAGAGAGAGAGAGAAAGACGCGCGCCAGATCGTGCGCACAGACTGCGCACCAGAAAACGGTCCTCTTTCGCGCTTGAACGAACAATAACACACAATTTTTGCCAAAGTGTCTGTTTTGTGAGTATCCTCATAAAATAAAAGCAGTCTTAAATTAGTGAAATAAAGTCTTTAATACGGTGGCTGAGAGAGCTCAACGCGCTGCAACTGAAGAAAACACATGCAAATAGAAAAAACACCCGCAAATTAAGAAAACATCTTCATCAGTTTCACAACACATGTGTGCTCCAAATACTCACAACACAAACAAATACAGAAATGCGCTGCAAACATAGACAGGCTACAAATAGGACAGAACACAACGGAAATGTTTCCGGGGAACCCAATAAGTGACGGACGGACGGCTGGGACGTGCTTATTGCTCGTGAGCTTTACCTATGCCAGAGCCCGTCTACGGAGAGCCTGCCCACTCCCTATTAAGCCATGTTTTACCAAATTTTGGTTGTAGTTCCACCAGAGTTCCACTGGGGGCGATCGCCATGAGTGCAGAATGAATGGGAGTCAATGGGGCTAGACGGCTAAATTTGTCTCTTTCACCCGATCGCTGTTGAGAAATCTCAGGTTTGATTGTAGATTTTGCAAGTTCAGCATGGATTTTAGGTCGCAAGTTGAATGAACGAGTACTTATTTCTTTTTGATTTCTTACAGGTTGAGTTGTTGTTGCCCATAACACGCTAGCATTCTGCTAATGATGTCAGCATTCTGACGTCATTGACATTTTGAAAGACTTTTTAAAGCAAATAAGTGACTCTAAAAAATCTAACACCTAGCAATGTGTAATTTATTTGCATCTCCTTTCGAATACAACATTCAAATTACTAGACAAAAAATTATATCCTGAGAAAAGTGGATTTTGAGGGGTATACCGCCATTGACCTCCATTCATTCTGCACTCGTCCTGTGAGCGCCCTCATATGGAATCAGAGAGGAACTGCAACAGTTCAGAAGCCGGAAGTGTACTGAGAGTGAAACTTCTCGCCTTATTAGACATTCTCTGCCTATGCCCTACTCTCTTAAAAGGGCAGACGGCAGAGCCCTTGAATTGGGCACTTTGGAGATTCATTGAACTGTATTGCTCTCTTAATCTCATTTCTTTGTATGTGTTTATGCTTACACTGTATTTATCTCTTACAGTTGGTTCTGGAGAGATAAAAAAAGGTTCTCCTATGAAGAAATGCTCTGTTTTTTTTGTTTTTTTTGGTTTTGTTTCATTGTTATACATTGTTTAAATATTTAATTATTTATTCTTTTTCTGCTTATATTGTTTCGGACACCATCTAGTTCTTGTATTTGTGTCCCTTGTATTTATGAAAAGTGTGGAAAAAGTACCTCCGTTTGTCACTCCAGTGACTCAGGCCTCCAACTCTCGACATCGTGTTGAACCTGTGTGTGTGTGTGTGTGTGTGTGTGTTGGGGACAGACACGTGTTACACTTGTTGTGCCGTCCCAGGACAGCTCATACGTGCTGATTCCACTCGGGGTGGAAAAAAGTGCAGTAACCTACAGTTGCCACAAGGTGGCGTCAGTACTCCTCAAACCCTGAAACACGCAGAAGAAGAAATTGTATTCTTTTAAAAAGTTTAGTTTCTACTTTTATCATCCTGAGTCTTGTTCTTGTTTCATATTTCAAACATTGTGAAATGAATTGTCATTGCTTTTCATGGTTCATTTGCTTTTTGGACATGTTCTCTAACATTTCATTACATCAAACGTTTGAGAAGATCATTCTTACTCTTTGACTTTTACGTTGCATCTGCCAGTCAGGTACTTTGATGTTTGAAAACCACTTGCACCTGTTTTTTTTTTTCTGCTTCATCCTACACTGTAAACCCAAATGCTCAAAATAATTAAAATTATTGAGTAGCATAAACTTAATTTTCTGAAACAGTTCTACTAACCTAAATATTTTGAGTTTATGTGACTTTTATATAGTTTTGAGTGAGTTAAACTTATTATTTTTAATTAACTTAAACAATTTGCTTATTAAGTAAGTCCCACTTAGGTGTATAATTTAACTGTACTTATTTCTTGTTGTTTCAACATTGTGTGTGTGCTTGCATGTGTGTGTGTTTGTGTGTGTAACCAATTGTTTGATAGTTTTAATTAAATTATATGTATTTAAATAAGTTAATATTTAAAAAAATACTTAATTTTCCTAATGGTTGGGTCTTCATAAATTCAGCTGTAAAAGATTTTAGCAAGAAAAATATTCAATTCACTCTAAGCACTAATTGTACGTCTATTTACAGCTGGTTTAATGTGAGCACAAAGAATATTAAGGAATCACTGCTTAAGATAATAACGTAAGCAATTAAAAATGTTTGATTAAAAAGTTACGACTCGGTTGACGTAAGGATCATCATTTTATTGGCTTGCGAGGCTCACGTGCCCCAAGGTCAACGTGAGACTTGCGACGTTGTGGGAACGCGCAACACGAACACGTGGATCGTTTTTAAGTTAGGTTGGCGCCACAAGTGACTGCAGTGAGGAGGATGTAAGCTTCAAGCTGTCGGCAGTTATCAGCAACTTCGGTGTCACGGTAAGTGTTAAATGTGTTTTTAAACAGGGGTTTATCTAGTGAACAGTTGCAGCAGTTTAATCAAGACAAAACTTTAAACAGCGTTCGTCAGTTACGTATATTACATTCAAAAGCCATGGATGTCTAGCAAGGAATAACTGATGAAATGGGCCTAATAAAAACAATGAACGACGAAGCATATGTTACACATCAGCTAACTTTTATCATTTTTTAAACGGACCATAGTCTATAATTCCGCGTGTACTAGAGATGCGCGGATGGCCTATTATTTCATCCGCAACCGCATCACAAAACTCATCATCCGTCCGCCATCCATCCGCACCACGTTTTTGACCATTTTTCAAAACCGCACCCGCCCGCCATCCGCTGAATGTATACATAATACATATATTTTCATTTGATTGTTTCAACCGCCCGCCACCCGTCCGAATTTAATTAAAATATTATTTTTCGTCACGTCATCCGCCCAGTCCGCGGTTTATCCGTGGAGTCCGTGGCTGTAACCGCCAACCGCGCATCTCCCTGTACGATTTAGCCTAATGTTACATGTGTTTTAAAGACATTAACGTTAGGCGCTGAGATTATGTCCATGCGTGACACGCAATTAAAAAAGCATCCATTGATAATTTTGGCTGGTGTGCACAAAACTAGATAACTAATATACTTTTCCCAATGTGTTGGCGTGCCAATGATACGCAAACTAGGGAACTGGAGAGCATGTGCCATTGCCTGTATTTTTGCAAAATATAGAGCCGTTATGTGTTAAAGTATTGACCTATGACGTCTGTTTGTAAATATAAAACAGTGCTGAGATGTCTATATGAAGAGGTCCACATTTATAATTTTCCTGCTTAATCTTTAAACAGCCTTGTCTATTATAGTACTCCCCTCTATGTTCGGTGTAACATTAACATACATTTTTCTATCTGTACACATGAAAAAACACATTATAAAGAGAACAGTGTTAGTTGTATTCTCTGGTCATGATCATGTAACCTGTTAGTTGACTTGTACTTAATAATTAAACTATTTTGATGGAGCTATACACTTTCTAACATTAATTTTGTTTTTCTTTCAGGTTGTTGGCTACAGTATGATTTGGCAATGTAAGTTGTGCTCAGCTTCTTTTACTGACAGATTGCAAATATTTAAGCACTACAGACTGCAGCACAGTCACTTTTCCAGTGTAAGCCCCCTTCCATGCATCTATAATGATTGCATGTGTACATTTAAGACACTTAATAGTCTTAGAACTCATTTGTCAAGATATCATACTCGCCAATTTGGCAGTAGTGCAGAACACTCTCAGCAGGCTCTGTTATTTAAATGCCCTTTATGCCCATTTCAGCAGCAATTTTCTGAATCTGTTCTTTTCTGCCATCTTAGAAGGCATTTAAGAAATCATGAAACAGTGGCTTGCCCATATAAGGATTGTAGCTTTACCACAAATGTGTACTCTTCATTCAATTCTCATAAAAGTAGATCACACCAAGCAAGTGTTTCGTCAGACTTTCAAAATGACATTGTCAGTGAAGTTGGTCAAGCCAGTATTCCTTCAGTTGATGGTGATTTGTATGAAGAACCTCCAGGCACAGATGAGGATCCAGATGATGGTCAGTGTGACACTGACGAACTAAAAAAACATCTCAGAATAAATTTATCTTCGTTATTTTTGAAGATGCAGACAATCCTACATGTCTCAAACACAGCTACCCAAGAAATAGTGGAACATTTAAATCAGGTCTGCTTCTTATCTCAGCCTTTGATCAAGGAGGCAATTAGAGAGATATTGCAGAAAAATGGTTGCAATGTGGCAGAATCTACACTGGATGAAGTTGTAAGTGCTGTAATGGATTCCAATGTTATATTTACTAGTACTTCTAAAGGTGCAGAGTTATCCACATCCAAGCGCAGAAAAGTATTTTTCGAGCACAACTATCCGTGTGTAATGCCAGTCGAGTATCAGCTGGAGCTACGTGGACATACCATAATGTATGTTCCTATCCTTCAAATGATTCAAGAGTTGTTTAAAAACACAGACATTCTAAAAATGATCACTGATCCAAATACCAATTCTGGTCAATATGCCTCATGCTACAATGGCTCATATTTCCTTGAAAATGAATTATTTTCAACAGGTGATCTCATTCTACCACTCCAGCTTTATATTGATGACCTTGAAATTGCCAACCCACTTGGCACATCACGTAAAATTCACAAACTTTGTGCTGTATACTGGGCACTTGCCAATATGTCACCAAAATACAGGTCAGCATTACACAATATACAGCTAGCAATGCTTGCAAAAGTGACAGACCTCCAGAGGCATGGGTATGCAGCTGTACTTGCTCCACTATTACGTGATGTTCATATTCTTGAACAGGATGGTGTCTTTATTGAAAGACTTGGTCGCAATGTCAAAGGCACCATCTTTTGTGTGTCTGCTGACAATCTAGCTGCCCATGGATTAGGTGGCTTTGTGGAGTCATTTAAAGCAGGTTATGTTTGCAGATTCTGCTTGGCCACAAGAGAACAGTTTCCAGCAACTGAAGCCAGGCAGTTTTCTCAAAGAACCAAAGACAGCCATGACCTTCATGTACAAAACATTCAGGAAAGTGACACGTCCTCCAGCCACTTTGGTGTTAAAGCTAGTTGTGTCTTGCGTGACTCCCTGGATTACTTTCATCCAATCACAGGATTCCCTCCAGATGTCCTTCATGATCTTCTAGAAGGCATAGTTCCTGTGGAGCTTTCTCTCTGCATTAAGACCTTGATCCAGATGAAGTACTTCACTTTAGAGTATTTGAACCAAAAGATTGCATCTTTCCCATATCAACATGCTGATAAAGTGGATAGGCCTCAACCAATTCCCAAAACATTTCTGTCTCGAGGAACGATAGGAGGGAATGGACATGAAAATGCTACTCTGCTCCGACTGCTTCCATTGCTTGTAGGCAATGTTGTACCAGAAGGTAATGGTGCATGGACAGTTTTGATGGAACTGAAAGAGTTAGTGCAGTTAGCATTATGCCCATCATTTACTGATGAAACCTTAGACTATTTTCAGTCCAAAATCAGCGATCATAAGCAAGTACTGCTGAAGACATTCCCAGAGTTTAGCCTTCGTCCTAAACATCACTACGTGGAGCATTACCCCACCATGATCAAGTGCTATGGGCCCCTGGTGCATGTTTGGACAATGCGATTTGAGGCCAAACACCGTTTTTTTAAACGAGTGGTGCATGATGCTCAAAACTTCAAAAATGTTTTGAAGACTATGGCAGTCAGACACCAACACATGATGGCATACCATCTTGCTGCCCCATCATTTTTCAAGCCAGAAACACAAGCATCCAGGGTTGACTCTGTTCTGATTTCAGCACTACCAGAAGTAGCTCAGCTACACATTAGAAGACTAACAACTAGTGACACAATATACCAGACATCAAAGGTTACCATTGATGGCACAGACTATGTCTGTGAAATGTTTTTGTCTGTCGGAGACAGTGGTGGACTACCTAGGTTCTGCAGAGTAGAGCACATCTACCTTGTCAATAGCACTGTTTCATTCCTATGTTCTAATTATGATTGCTGGTATTTAGAACATCTTGGATCCTATGAGCTGTCACCTTCCCAGACAAGTCTGTCAATCCACCTGAAGTCTGATCTCAACGATTCAGTCCCGCTCTCTGCATACGAGGTAGAAGGCTCGCTTCTGTTAACACCCAAGAGATTCATACAAATAAAACAGAACTGAGTCTAGCCAGTGGTGAGTAGTTTTTTATGAATTAATTCCTATATTTTTGTTACCGTTTATTTAGCAGCATATAATCTGTGTATTTTATTAACCATTTATGCATTCCAATCTTTTGCTTCCCATTAGCATAATGGCAGATCTATCCCCACAACCCATGGTCCTTCGTGTTGTTGAACCAGACCGGGCTAGAAAATTAAAAATCTGTTCACGACCAGCGTCTGTTGATGCACTGATTGCTGTTATAAAAGAACAGCTGGAAATAAACCTTGACTTCAGTTTAAAATATGAAGACCCCGACTTTGATGGAAAACTTACATCCCTCACTGACATTGATGAGTTGCCACAGAAAGCTGTTGTGCATGTGTCTTTTGAGCAAGATTCCAGCTCTGTTGCCTCAATGGAAACAGTCTCAAGCGTATCATCCTCAGAACGTGGGAGAAGATGGCCTTCAGTTCTTTTTCCAATTCCCACATTTTCTTTGGATGTTGAATTGAAACTTCGGGAAGGTAATGCCGAATTTGAGAAGAACAACAAGTATCTTCAGTTAACAAGAGACGTAAAACATGACATTTTAGAAAAGCTAGCATCTGAGATGTATGGCTACAAGGCTTATCCCAGTGACAAGGAGATAGCAATGGTAGCTGAGGCTCTTGTGTTAAAATATCCTTGCTTGAAGGAAGCAGGATCTGAAACTGGCTGGAATGGATGGAAGAACAGCCTCAAGTTTAAGATGGGCAACTATAGGAGCAAGATGAGAAGGGCTGGATGTCCAGAGATCACAGTGAATGCTGGAAAAAGAAGTAGAATGAATCCTAACAATGACTCTTCACATTCAAATATTAAAAGACCCAAACGAGCAGAGGTAAACTTTCTGCCCAACATTCCCCAAGGAGAAAATCCCTCAACCCTTGAACAGCTGAGGCAGAAAGTCGTTGATGAAATGAAGAAAGCTGAGAAGAACTTACCGCTTATAAAAAAGATGATGCAAACCACATTTGCCCTGCGGCGACAAACCATAGTGAAGACATGCCCACCAGTGAAAGAGCTCATGGAACTCTGGCCTGCACTCAAAATGGAATCTGAGGTAATGTAGTAGCACTTTTTCCTGTTATTTCTTTTTTTGACAACATATACCACATTCAGGGGCTGTTTTCTGCCTTATGGAAGGGTAGTAGATTTACCAGATTCACATAGTTAATATGGCTGTGTTGTCTGTCTGTCTGTCTTTGTTTTAAAATGTAGGTGTATGCAGAGTTCCAACGGATTACAAACCAGAACCTGCCCAACACATTCTACTCTGAGCTTGACCGACATCTTCCTAGACTGATGACTCTGTTCAGACAGAAGGCAGGCAGAACCGGGAAGACATCAGATGCTTTGACTGAAATCCTAAAAATCCATGATGCACAGGTACAAATATTGTTATACCTATTTTATAGGTCTAATTCTTAATTAAAAGAGGAACATTGGAAAACATTTGAAAAGTTTGATGATTCAAATGAGCTTTGAATACAACAACTTGTCCACTTTTTTGGTATTTGTCTGATGTTTGTATATCTGATTGTATTGTTTAACATTAAATAAGTTATTTAAAATTCTGTTTTTATCGTTATAGGAGTTTCATGACATACACACCAAGCGTGTTACTGTTCTTCATGCCCTTCCTGTGTATCTACGTGAGGACGTCTCAGAGTTTTTCAAGACCTGCATAGTGAGTTTTTTTATTTTATTTTTTTATCTCACAACCATATTAAGTAAACGGTTCATATGAATACAGACATACTTACACGCTTACCCTTGCTCAGTCTTTCAAATCACATAGTTTGTGTGATTTGAAGAGATTTGAAGCGATTTGTTTTCTTTGACCTCATTGTAAAAAAAATAAAACTTTGGTACTAGATTGCTTTAACCTTTTCACACGTGAGTTTAAAATATTCTATTTTACCCCAAAGGGTGAGTTTTTTTCAGGCGACCATTATTTTAAAATGTTTCGCATTACTGTTTCCATGGCGACGCGTCATGTGACACTGCAGCCACAACAGCACTGTAAGACACATGGATCGCTTTTATTTAGTTTTTCCTTTTTTATTATTAATATTCACAAGCATGCTCACTATATTATGTAAATAAAAATAAATCTGATATTCCGATTTCGAAATATGTGCAAGTAAATATATTTAAAAGTCCAAACACTTTTATTATGACCACGTTAGTTAATCTATACCGGGTGATGGGCGCCGCCATGTTTGTTTGCGCTGAATCCGAGCTGTGGGATTTACAACACCCAAATTCATCCTCTCCTCCCGAAAGCCATTAAATTAAGTCTCTGGTGAGCTGGGAGAAGAGGAGAGTGAACTTTATAGTTACCTACATAATCTGTATATGATTAATATGATTAATATACATATTAATATTAATATACATATTATATAAACATATAAAATATGTTGTCAGAATATATTTGTAGGAACATTATTGCCGCTTCCATAGACATCAGTGTGTATTTTACAAACTATAAATGTATGGTTTTGCTAGTACTTGTGTATTTAAATGTCTAAACCTAAAATAAGCATTATATGGTTGAAAACACTGAATAGTTGTGATAATATGACAAGCACTCAGTGCGTCCGATCTGGCTCAGCGCCAGCCAAAGCGCCAAAACCGATTTGAATTCAGCAGCTGATGACGTGATGCGGGGAACGTTCGAATCACACCGGTGTGATCGTACGCCTCAGGGACCAGCCAAGACAAATCACAACGGTTTGATCGTACGTGCTAAAGGGTTTAACAAAATGAAGCGTTTTTATAGTTTTTTTTTTAGCATAGTATCAATTTCTTGTTTACTAGCTTAGTTGGGTCCTGTAGAACACTGATCTTCTGTTTAAAATCTTCATACTGTAGTTTGTTCACACAACTTTCTGTCAGTTGGTCTAAAGCAATATTGTTTGTTAAATCTCATGACTAACTAAATGCCTTTATCTTTGCTCTAAACCTGCTGTAAATATTTTTGACAAAAATCTTAATTAAAAAATCTTTAATCCTTTTATATCTATTTTATTTTACAGGACACATCTGATGAGCCAGAGCTTTTAGATGTTTCAGTGGCCCTCCTCACAGTCGTCAAAGATAATGACACAAGTCCAGTTCACTTCCAGCCTGTGAAAATCTCTGTTGTCATTGAAAGCGAGATTGTGGGCAACCTCCCCAGATTTGCTGATGCCTTCCTGGTAATGTTTGGACTAATCTATGCACTACACCTCAGCTATCCCAGGGGACTGACCAACACTTTTGAATTCGTTCAGAAGATTTTACTTGGTCTTAACGATGGTAAACTGTCACCCAAGTTACAGAGTCTCAAAAATGACTTGATGCGCATGTAGAAATGTATCAGAATAATTACTAAGGCCTGGCAGTTCCTCTGTAGTTCAATGTAGGTAATTTCTGTGAAAATAATGGTTAAACTGTTTCTGCACCCGTTGTTTTTTTTTCACACAATATGCACAATATGCACAAAAGAAGCCTTTTGTATTTATTAATGTTATTTGGTATTAATACAGCTCTTGTTCTTGAGAGTTGTTAAGGACAGCTGGGTAGTACTTGATAAATGTACATGTATTTTAGTTTTAAATGGTACATGTAAACGTGTAAAGTTTCATGCAGGTTCATAAATTTGTAATTTTAGAGGTGCTATTTTAATCTGGTGTTCAGGTTTTAGCCTAGTGCATCTCTGGATTGTTTTATGTTTCTGTCTTTTAAATTAACACTGCAGTGTTAAATAAAAGATGGCAAGAATTCATTGTAACTCACTGTAAATTAAACTGTTGAAGTTGTTTGAACTCAAAATATTTGAGGCAACGAGTTACCACAAAATTTTTAAGTTTTGAGGCATACGATTTTGAGTCTTGTGTGTCAAATGTTTTGAGTTATTTGTACTTGTAAAACAAATCACAAAGACTAATAAATATTGAGTTGATGCTACTTAAAAATGGTTCTTTGTGTACTTATTTTTTTTTTGTAATGTAAACTTAAATATTTTCAGTTATAGAGACTCATGGTATTAAGTTGATTTAATAACAAGTTTTAATTTAACAGTAATTAAAATGTTTATGTAGCATGTAATCCAAATATTTAACCTTTGGGAAATAATTTTTTTTAAGTTCATGAACTTAAAAACATTGAGGCAACGAGTTACATCAATTTTTTTAAGTTCTGCTTACTAATTTGGTTTTACAGTGTACTTGTCAACACTAATTCAAAGTTTCTCAGTACTTTCAGAGGTACTGCTGGATCCTGACTGCATCATGGCGAGAGGACACGCAGAACAGGAGTTAGACACACTCTACGGGGAGGCCTTCCATGAGGCAGCAGAAGAAAACACAGAAAATCTTTCGGATGCTTTCTACCGCCACGGAGGCATAGAAAATTTTCTTCGACATGAAGATATTTGTGTCCCCCTTTTCCCCACCACAGTAAAAGATGCAAAGTGTGTCATCAAATAAATCAAGTAAAAAACAAAAAGTAACAATTCCACCTCACAATCCAAGAACAAGGTTAGGATAGAATGAATGGATATAGATGGTTAATAAAACAAGAAGTAGGCCTAGTACTGTTAAAGAACAGTAATTACACCAGCCCAAATCCTGTATCCACAGTACTGATGCAGGCAAATAATTCTTTCTTGAACACTGAGTAGTCATGATATCGCGCTGGAAGCCGTAGGGTCTCAAAGCATGTGGATGCCTTAGGTGGGTTACAGTTAGTTACCTCCAGTCTGAGGGAAGTAGTAACCGACCCAGAACTTAACGAGGGCCTTCGGCTCATGACTGGATGCTGTGAATATATTATAGTGACAATTTAAAAAAAGAAACAAAATGATATCCAAATGTTTCTATTTATTTCCATTAATAGCACATTGGCTGATGTATTTTTTATCCTGCACATGCATCTAAATGTTACAATTTAAAAGCATATATATATATATATATATACATACATACATATATATACACATATACACACACACACACACGTATATATACATATACAATGTTACAATTTAAAAGCATATATATATATATATATATATATATATATACACATATATATACACACACACATATATATATGGGCCATTCTACAGAATTGGTGCAAAGTCAGAGTTGGAAACATCTTGAATTTTTTTTGTTTTTTTACACAAATTTTGCATGTATGTAAATTGTATAATATCCAAGGTATGCTTTTCTAGTAATTGTGCAGTTAATTCTCATATTGTATTTTTAGAAAATCCTGGAATATTTTCCTTCTCCCCAAATTTGTCACTACCGAAACACAATATTAAATAATTTATTAAGAAGGCTTATAATGACCTATTAAGATTTTGTTTACATCTACCTTATAAATATATATTTTTTCTATTTTAAAAAAATATTTTTACAGGTTAAATCAATAAAGGTTATAATTTTAATAATATTTTAAATGTAATTTATGAGATTTGTTGTATTTTGAACCCAATCTTTCTTTGTAGAAGGCATAAAATTTATCATACTGATTTCAAAGTTAAGGATTCATTAGTTTGAATATGCATTGAACCAAACACTATCATAACATCTTAGTTGATAATTCAATATACTTTATTTTTGACAAAACATCCCATGTTACGGTAGTGACTTCACATTTTTGGTAGTGACAGTGATGTTTTGGTAGTGACCACAATACTTAGTTTGCCATGGCTGAATCAGACTGTCCACATTTTATGTTAATATAAATAAATAACTATGATGCACATATGCAGTCAGTACATATAGCAGACACACATCTGACAGTAAAGATCTTATAAGCACACCTAGAGCTATTCTATACTTTGGGTCTTGAGGTGCAAGTGAGAAGAGGTATGCTCATAGATTTTTCTTCCTAAAAAACAACAACAACTTACAATGTAGACTGTTTCAGAACCACTTTGTTTTATTTTCACATTTTCAACATTTTGTTTGAGTCATTCAGATAAATCTCCAGAACCACTGAACTGTGTGTGTGTGTGTTTACATAAAACATTTAATTTCAGAATAATTTTCCTCATTCAGATAAATCTCCAGAACCACTGAAGTGTGTGTGTGTGTGTGTGTGTGTGTGTGTGTGTGTGTGTGTGTGTGTGTGTGTGTGTGTGTACTGGTGTCTGATCACCCTCACTGGAAGTGCTAGGTGGTGTGGAAGCCCTGCAAAATGTCTCCACCTCTTTTTGTCTTTTCACCATCATCCTGTGTCTTTTCTGTCTTTTCCTCCATGCTTTTCTGACCTGTCTTTGCTCCCTGTCAGATAATTCACTGATACTCTTCAACTTTCCTTCTTCCCTTCCCTTTGTTTCTTATTTCTTTCTCTTTCTTTCCTTAAAGGATTAGTTCACTTTTAAAAAAACTTCTGCTGATAATTTACTCACCCCCATGTCATCCAAGATGTCCATGTCTTTCTTTCTTCAGTCAAAAAGAAATTAAGGTTTTTGATGAAAACAGAAGCAAGAAGAACAGAGCAAGGCGAGCATTTGTGCTTATAAAACTTAAACTTTTTTATTTATTTTTGAAATGACCGATCGTTTCGCTAGATAAGAACCTTATTCATCGTCTGGTATCGTTTAAAGCCCTTTGAAGCTGCACTGAAACTGTCATTTGGACCTTGAACCGTTTGGGGCCCATTGAAGTCCATAATATTGACAAAAATCATGGAATGTTTTCATCAAAAACTTTAATTTCTTTTCGACTGAAGAAAGAAAGACATGGACATCTTGGATGACATGGGGGTGAGTAAATTATCAGCAAAAGTTTTTTTTAAAGTGAACTAATCCTTTAAGTATTCCTCGTACTTCACTGGGTCTTCCCTCAACCTTTATTTGTATTCTCTCTGTCTCTCTGTTGTAGTTTTTTTTTTTTTTTTTTGTCATGTTGGTGTTTTCTGTCATTCTTCCTGTCAAGTTAATCATAGAAATTAACATTACTGACAACAACCTTACACCTAAGCTAGTATCATGGACTGCAACCTTAAGTAATTGTAACCTCATCACATTACAGAATTTTAACAGAATCTTGCATACTAAAACACTACTAAAACATACTACAGTAGTAATTATTTGCATAACTGTACTAAAATGTAGTTTATTCCTCCAAATAAAGGATTATGTGTTCCCTTTTGTCACTACCAAAACAATAATGTCACAACCGAAACTTCAAGACATGTTACGGTTGTGACTGTTTTGGTAGTGACAATTTTAGATACTTTTGAGCCTAGCTCGAAGATGCTAATCAGCACATGGTTAGCAATCACTGGTCAGAACAGTTGAACACATATAACAACTAAATTTTATGGAATAACATCCAAAAAAGTTTTCTCAATAGCAGAAAAAATGAGTTTGGTAGTGACATTCCTTAAAGTTACAACACAGATTTTTAGACTTTAGAACACATTTACTTCAAAATGTGGGGATCAATCTACTCACCATATAGCACATGAGAGAGAGGGACACAGGAATATTTCCTGATCAAAAATGTAGGGCTGTGGTTAAAATCAGTCTCAGCCAATGGACTACAACATTCACTGTTTTGGTAGTGACATGAAAATGCGGGACAAGTTTTTTTAGATAAAGTTTCATGATTTAAAAATAAAAAATAAAATAAATATTTTTTTTAACTTCATTTTTTAAAAGAAAACAAAAATATATTTTTTAAAACAAGAATGGAAAAATTTGCAAAATTTTTTTCAATATAATTTTCACAAGTTGAAATTTAGGGGTTAGGGTTTGGGACAGCCACCTCCTAATTGAAAGTAGCCCATAAATAATGATTTTATATATGTAAAGCTTACTGATATCTTAAATATTATTGTGGGTTTCAATAGATAATTGAAGGATCTTAGTAAACATCTAAGATTTTAATAATTAAATGCTTTTCAAATGTGTTTTTTGGATGAGGGACAACAGTTTGCACCAATTCTGTAGAATGGCCCATATACACACACACGTATATATACATATATATACACATGTATATTAAACAGATTTTCAGACTATAGTCTGAAAATCTGTTTAAGCACTGCCGCTGGAAATGACATGGACAACAGCAACAGCAGGGCTAAGTCCTGACAAAGTAAAGTGCTTCCTGGCAAAGCACCGGTGTGGCGTGGTGTGCGTGTGATTGCTTCCTGGATCTTGGGCTATATCTTTAATAAATATATTTCTTTATAGGGCTGTCACTTTTGTTAAAAAATCCTGTTCGATTTTTGAGACATAAGTGTTCATTGAATCGATTGTAAAATTGAAAAATAAAACGCCAAATATGGGCAAATCCACGGACAACTAACAGGCATTAAGACGAACGTAAAGAGGGCGCGCCGCGCCTGACGCGCTCAAGTCAGCAATATTTCTGATGATTTATTGGCGTGAAGTTTCGCGCACAATGACTAGTGCAACATTCTCGAAAAGCAATAAGCAGAGTGGACTGCCATAGCAGCATGTATGAAAAACATTACCTCAGTCTTCAACATGGCTGTGTTTACGATTAGAAATGTCAAACAAATTTCGCCTACGTAGGCGTTTGTAGACCGTAGCCCGAATCTGTATCTGAATGCATGAAACTGTCTGAATACCGGGAAAATTCACAGTTTTGTAGTAAAAAGAGACACATTATGCAGAAGGATCATTTGCTGTTATGTGTGTTTGTCAGAGCCTGCAGTTGCAAATGACGCGCGTTCGCTGCGGGCGTATCGTGACGAGCTGGACGCGCTCCGAGAAAAGACCGTTAAAATCGATTCCCTATTTTCGTTTTCGAAACTTGCGTTGGTTGGTCCGATCGATTGTGCAATCGATTTTCGGACGTAAAGTGACAGCCCTATTTCTTTATATGGCACTTCCGCGTGGTCTTCCCTCTCTGGTTACATAGCCTCTAATACGCAGGATGTAACAGCACGGAAACGTATAAATGCTTCACAGTGTTTAGCTTGTCATTCATTTTATAGCAGCACAATGGCGAAGAAGCTCTGTGTGCATGATGTTCTTCATCAGATCATTAAACAAGACACTAGTGAGGAGGCGATGCAGGATGAATCTTGCAGTGGAGTTGCATTAGATGATGTCTGGAAACTGGTGAAAAAGAACATGAAAGAAAGATTCTATTGAAACAGGGTAAGGGCCAATCTCATTTCTCTGTCTTACCCCTTCCCCTACCCCTACCCCTTTGTCTGCGTCTTCCCCTTGCCCTTCGATACCGAGTGAAGGGGGGTAGGGGGAAGAACGTTTCACTAAGAAATGGGACACCACTCGTTTGCGTCATCTTCCCTTTCCGCTAGCTGGCTGCTACGTCAACAGAGGCGATACGCGTTGACATAAACAAACGAAGATGCCGTCGTCTCGGGTTGTGATATCGATTGCCTGGTCTCTCTTTATCTTTGCACGCTTGTGTGCCATCAGTCAAGGACATTGTTTCATTGTATTTAACGGCGGTGCCGGCGACACCATAAGCAAAACATTAGCAAACGGCAAATAGCGCATAGCTGCTAGCTAGCGGTTAACTAGTGATTCAAAACAAAAACATTACAATTAAAACCGCTTGAAAGTTTTATTAAAGGTATCATAAAACACGAGTGTCATTAAACTGCTGAAAATACATACATTTGTGCGACTCACTTCTGAGAAATTCCTACCCCTCTCTTTCAAGTGTGGTCCTCCGCAGACTTCGTTTCAAGGGCTATGTAGCCCTACGCCTTGGCCCTAGCCCTTAATCAAAATGAGAATTGGGACACCACTTCCCCTCACATGAACGCGCAAAACCGAAGGGGTAAGAGTAAGGGGTAAGACAGAGAAATGAGACGCAGCCTAATTGCGGATTAAAGCCATTTTGCGCGGTTGTGTGTGTGGTATTGTCAGATGAATGAATGGATATTAGATGCAATTAAGGGAAAGGCAAGGCAAGTTTATTTATATAGCACATTTCATACACAATGGTAATTCAAAGTGCTTTACAGAGAAGAAATTAAAAGAATCAAAAGATATAAGAATAATTAAAACCGTTTAGAATAAAAAATAAAATAAAATACAGTACAAACAGTCGGACGAACATTAGCACAGTGCTCATTCAGTAAATGCACAGCTAACAGATGTGTTTTGAGTCTGGATTTGAATGTGACTACTTTAGGAGCACATCTGATCTCTTCTGGAAGCTAATACTTTAAAATCAATCCTAAATTTAACTGGGAGCCAGTGTAAAGACCTGAGGACTGGTGTGATATGTTCATATTTTCTGGTTCTGCTCAGAATCCTGGCGGCAGCGTTCTGTATGAGCTGCAACTGTCTTATGGTCTTTTTGGGAAGGCCAGTGAGGAGTCCATTACAATAATCCACCCTGCTGGTGATGAAAGCATGCACAAGTTTCTCTAAGTCTTGTCTGGAAACAAAGTGTAGCCGGTCAATTTAGGCATTTGAGTTTTTTATTTAATTAAAATTTTTTTATGTGTAATAAATGTATATACTGTTAACTTCAGCAAAACTTGTTTTCAATGTACTGTTCTCAATGGTTCCGATCGAGAGTTCCTATCAATTGTTGTATGTGGGGCTTTAATTAGTGGGACACCTACGGAAACTATATCGCTTCTCCTTTAAGTGTTCGCGCTCAGACGCATGGTGTATGCAGACGGGGAAGCGGAGGTAGTTTTTCTCTCTTCTATTTGTCTTGTATTGACTGATTTTCGGTAATGAAATCACTTTATTTATGATGTCAAAACACTTATGTCATAATGTGTATAAGTGTGATTCGATTATTTTCTTTGTAAGTTGCTCTTTTAACCGTGTTAAAGTTAGAGCCTCATTTTCACGTGCGTCTTTCAATGCAGGAATGAGAGAGTAGGCCTTCTCGAATGTCCCTAATTGTGCCTCACTACTCTGTTTAAGGTATGGTTTTCCAATTTGTGAACTTTCATTTGACTGTTTACTTTGTAAAGTGCGAGTTAAACTTGATAGTTGTGTAACGTTACCCCCAGTAAATACTAGGGCTAATTTCATACTAAAATGCCTTGTGTATATCTTCATGCAATGAGACTGTTTGTGTAAAAAAGGAACTTTATTATACATACAGTAGTTCAACAATCAGTTTAAAGAACATTTATATGTGCATTTAAGTGAATTTAACGTGTGTATGTTAACCTTCTCAAATGTTTTATTTTATTTCCATTTATTTTCCCTGTGAGTGCTGTCCTGTTATGTGGGGTAATTCAGCACCATTGTTTACATGTTAAATGCTATATAATGCCTTTGTAAAGTGTTCGCGCTCAGACGCATGGTGTATGCAGACGGGGAAGCGGAGGAATGAGAGAATGAGAGCCTTCTCGAATGTCCCTAATTGTGCCTCACTACTCTGTTTAAGGTGAATAAATATCCCAGGGTATCATCACTTCAATCGTTGTGTGGTCGTGTTTCCATGGTGTCCTGTGGTTACCACTTGAAGTCTGCTACAAAAGCATCTAATTCTTGCAATATTTTTCAGATGATAGTATGCTGATTTAGTTATTGTTTTGACATGACTACTGAAACTAATGCCGAGTTCAGACTGCATGATTTTAGCCCCGATTTTGGCTCGCCGACAGGTTTTGAGAAATCGCCGGCAAATGCCCGAAATCACAGGCAAATCGGTGCTCGTTCACGCGAGTGACAATCACGCAGTGTGAATGAGCAAAGACGCGATCTGAGAGAATCACCGACGAGTCGCCGACGCCCGTGAGATATTTGGCATGCTAAATATCTGGACCTGTTGGCGATTCAAAATCCTGCTGTGTGAAAGTGTTCTGACTGAAAACTACATCGGCGATGACCGACAGCCAATGAGAGAGCAAGATACAGAGCAGCGGGGAGTTCGGGGAGGAGTTATAGGCCACAGTATCAGTATTTTAATAGATATATTTACAATTATATCAAACAGAAACAAAGCACAAACATTTGCTTGACCAGCAGCAACAGCAGCACATTGCAACATTATTTATTTACCCCAAACTCTCTTTGCAGAACACTCAGTCCTTGCTCCCCTTGTCTTCCCAGCCATTTCCTCACGCATAATGTTTTTCTTTTTCTCCTTTTCGCTGCAAATCAGTGCACAGACAATTTGGATCGCAAGCTTCTTGCAGGCTATCATTTTTAATAACAATTTCAGTCTCGCGCGAGAGCTGCGGTCTTACGCACACGGGATTTTGCGTTATTTCCTTATCACTTCTCACGTGTGTTTGGTTGCGAAACGTAGTTTGCGGACCAGACAGAAGTTGTCGGCGATTCTTCCTCCTGAAAGTCATGCAGTGTGAAACCTCCTGTCGCCGATGCATCGTGCAGTGTGAACACACCAGCAACTGAATGTTACCCTGGATAGTCATGCAGTGTGAAAAGAACAGTGACCCGACTACTTTGAAAATCGTGCAGTCTGAACTCGGCATAAGGTCTGACTCTAGTGTCACACCGAGATTCCTGACTTGATTTTTAGTTGTTTGACCCCTAGAGTGAAGGTATGCGTTCACCTTGAGAACTTCATCTTTGTTTCCAAACGCAATGACTTCAGTTTTGTCTTTGTTTAACTGAAGAAAGTTTTGACACATCCAGCTGTTGACTTCATCAATGCATTGGCACAGGGAGTCAATGGGGCTGTAATCGTTAGGCGATAGGGCTAAGTAGAGCTGTGTGTCGTCTGCATAGCTGTGGTAAGCAATTTGGTTATTTCTCATTATTTGGCTCATTGGGAGCATATACAGGTTGAACAGGAGTGGCGCAAGAATTGAGCCTTGAGGGACTCCGCATGTCATGGATGTCCACTCAGACTTATGGTCACCTATACTCACATAATAACCTCTCCCATCCAAGTATGACCTGAACCATTCTAGAACTGTCCCAGAAAGCCCCACCCAGTTTTCCAGCCTGTCAAGAAGTATGTTGTGATCGACAGTGTCAAATGCAGCACTGAGGTCGAGTAGTACCAGCACTGATAGTTTGCCTGAATCAGTATTTAAGCGAATATCGTTTATTATCTTTATGAGCGCTGTCTCTGTGCTGTGGTGCGGTCGGAAACCAGATTGAAAATTATCAAAGTATCCATTCGAGCTTAAGAATTTGTTCAGCTGATTGAAGACAACTTTTTCAATGATCTTGCCTATGAAAGGAAGATTTGAGATCGGCCTATAGTTGCTTAATATGGTCTTATCCAGATTGCTCTTTTTCAGGAGGGGCTTGACAACTGCAGTTTTCAGGGAGTTTGGAAAGCATCTTTTGCAGCGATTTTTGTGTGAGCATATCAGTGAACACCCCTGACCACTCGGTGAGTTTCACGTCTTTGTAAATGAAAGTTTAATGCGTTTTAGGAAGGATTGTTCCAGTGCGCACCTATGCATGCAGCCACTGTGGAGGTGGGGGGGTGCTATCACAGAAACCGAAAATTCTCGGGCCAGCAGCATGTGTCCAAATTTCAATCTTAACCCTTCTATTTCATCAGAAACGATCTGAAAACAGGGCTTTAAGTGTAAAATACCGAACTTGTCCTTTAAGACCAAAAGCCTACGAAGTTTTAGTCGCATAACATCGGTTTATGAAAACACCATCATTTCGAAATAGTTTTTTGTCGACATTTAGAAAAAAAGTTTTGCGCAAATCTGTAATGGAAACGTGCCTAGTGTTGTATATAACTTTCTTCCTTCAGTTAAACACAAACAATGAGTGTAAAGAAAATAATCTTAGTGAGCCTACATTATCCCATTTGAATGAATGGTGCTCTTTTAACACTTGAAAAACCACACACAATGACCAAACAATCCATACAACCACAACAGATGAATAAGAGTCTAATAAAGTGAAATGATTGCACCCCAAATATATATATATTTTACTTTTATTGCTTCCATTCTACTATTTGTAACAAATCAATGATGCCAGACTTCTGTCATACCAGTGTTCATCAAAGGGACAATCTCACCTCTAACATGAGTGCTCTGTAAAGCTTGCACAAGAACAAGTGGTCCTATGTGCTTCCACCTTGTTTCTCACACAAACTTTACAACTAACCTTGTGAAGCTGTACTTGTAAACATCCCTCAGACAATTGGCCAGCAACAGTGATTTATAGTAAAAAAAACAAAAACATATTAAAATATAGAGTGTTCTTTTACACAATTATCTTCGAAAGACATTATTTTATCCACTACATTTTGTTTTTCAAGCATCAAACATCGGCATTTATTAGACTCAGAACTGGTTTACTTTCCAGTTAAGTCTCATAATCAGCAAATAATTATTATGACCAAATAATGTTTAATGAATAAAACTTATTTTTGAATCCTTTTTTGTTGAAGAAAGAAAACAAATACATAATTGACAAACCATTAATATTTCCTGTGAAATACCTTTTATCATGGTAAAATATGGTTAACTAAACACACTGACCATGTTAATGAATATCTCTGATCACCAGCAGGTCTCCAGATTAGATTAGATTGCTGCAGTCTACAGCATGGATCCATCAAGCAGCACAGTCACATTTAGAGACAAAGAATGTGAGGTCCGAACTTGCTTTATTGCAGATTCGACATCAGATATAGAACTGGCACTGTGGGAGAGTCATGTTGACTTGACAAACCCCACAAAAAGACAAAAAATAAATGGACCACCTGCACTGAGGGGAAAGCAGTGACAGAGGAAGAGGGAGAGGCAAAGGTCATGGCAGAGGAAGACAGGAAGAAGGATCTTCATCTGGCTCTAGTGGCTCAAGAGGCCGAGGCAGGACATGTCCCTGAAGGACTTCTTCTCGTTCCTCTCAGTTATAATCTATATGGGTTTGGTGAAGCTGCTATCAGTTTCAGACTACTGGAATGGGTCCAGACTGTATGGCATTAGGTTTCCAGTCTCCGTGATGTCCAGCAGGAAATTTTAGGCCGTGTCCTCAGCACTCCTCCTCAGCGATCCTAAGGTAGGTACTGAGAATGCAAAGAATAAAGGAACCCCTGCCTTTGACCGTCTGTGCAAAGTGAAACCTGTATATGACCAGATTCGTGAAGTATGTAAAAGTTATCATCACCCACATCAGAACATTGCCGTTGACGAAAGAGTGGTGGCATCAAAGGCAAAGATTTATCTGAAGCAATATCAGAAAGACAAACCGACAAAGTGGAGGTACAAGCTTTTTGTCCTTGCAGACTCCCTGAATGCCTATACATGGGATTTGTTCATCTATGAAGGCAAATCCCCGGGAGCTCAGAACCAGCAAAACAAAGGTCTAAGCTACGTATCAGTCATGGCTCTGGTGGATGTAAAGGTCTTGGGGTCAGGCTACAAATTATATGTAGATAACTTCTACACCAGCCCGATGCTCTTCAGGGACCTCCTCCAGAGAAACATCTCTGCGTGTGGGACCATCAGGAGCAACAGAGGCTTCCCACAAACCATCCTAAACAAGCTGCCCAAAAATGCACCCCAGGGAAGCATAAGGTGGAAAAGGGACAACCACCTTCTCTTTGTCCAATGGAAGGACACAAGAGAGGTACTGATGTGTTCCTCGTTCCATTCAGCGAATGGAGATCAGACAGTCCAGAGAGGAGAGTGAAGACAGGAGATGGAGAATGGACCTTAAGAGGTATATTTCACTGTGTTTATGTATTGTTTTGTGTTTTATGCTTCAACTGCGTTAAAACAAAGCACGCTGGAAACATGCCTGAATAAGATCACCATGATCAAGAGAATAAACTCCATAAAAATCGCATCTTCGTAAGGTAGCCTATAACTAAGCATTTGAACAGCTTTATGTGTAATTATGTATTTTGTATTTGTAGCCTATCATAACATGACAGTACACCCAATACTTGTGTACTCCAGCAATTAAGGACGCAACTTCTGAATTGGGATGCAGCAAACCAGTTTACTTTACCTGGCCACGGTCTTGACAAAGCCGGAGATACATCACCTGGCGGCGCCGGGGATGAAACATCCCCACCATCTCCTCCAGTAATACATAAAATAAAAAAAATAAAATGACGAAATCTTGCTCCATTTTTATTTTTAATAAATGCCGCGTAGGATGGCAGCTCTCCTATCGCAGCGTTGCTAGGCGACAGCATATTGGGGAACACCTGGTGGCAATTACAATCCTACTAAGGCTAGACTCGGAGCGTCCTTCGAATGCTGGGGAGGCTGGGTAGGCTGGGTCATTCAAAGGACGCAGCCTTCACTTTGGGACACAGCTTTTGACAACGATGTACTACAAAACGGAAAAGTTTTTTCTTTGTACAGATGACCATGTTATCAAAACGATCCCGTTCACACAACGATCCGCGAAAACGCTGTATTATGCATGCCAAACCAGCAGTTAGCAATGTCACTTAATATTGATGTACACTGTTAATTCTGAAGAAACAATTGCGCTTTTCTATACATCAGTTCAAAGTAAGGCTGTCAAATAAAAAATTTAATTTAGAATATTTGTCTAATTTAAAACAACGTGCATTTGTATTTTTGGTGTGTCAAGAGGCGCACGAGACATGATGATGATGATGATGATGATGATGATGATGACGTAACTGACGCGGTTTGTTTTTGTTACCTTATCCAGTATAGCGCGGTGCGGCTGCGTTGTTAATGTGAAAAATGGCGGAAAAAGGCTTCCTGCTGACGAATACCCTCTCGTTTGGTGGAAAACATCATGCAACAACATACTTGACCAAACCTGCACATGGGTTAGAGCTGAGCATGTGTTTTCATCAGCTGGAAACACATCAACAGAAAGCGCTCAGCACTCGCTCCAGATCAAGTCGGCCGTCTGGTGCTTTTCATGAACAATTTGTAGATGTGTAGTGAGTAGAAGTGGATTGTCTCTGAATGTCAGTTTGCTATTTTGTGTTCATGTAGTACATAAGCATGTTTTTCTCAGGTTACTGATGCACTTACACAGTTTTATGCACTATTGTAAACTAATCTTGTCCAAAAGTGCTTCATTCAAGCCCTTTCGCTCTATGTGTGTTGCTTTCTCCCAATAAAGACGTTAAAGCACCAGATGAAAAGCTGTGGATGATGACACGGTTATTTTAATAACAACAGTAGCAGAAACACGGTGACGGCAGCAACATCCGCTAAAACATTGCAGAAAACGAGAATGCAGCTGATACAATTATTTTTATCTTTCATTCAGATGACTCTGATCGTTTAACTAAACCCGGTTTGTTAATAAATAAATAAAAACAAAAAAACTAATTTCATACATTTAGCATATAAAGAGTATTTAATAATAATAGAATTTGGAAAATGATTTAGAGATGTAAAGGGAAGACAAAAAAAAAAACCTTTTAAATTACTAGTTAACTTTGTTTTGTCCTCATGAAGAGAGTTTTGATTATTAGACTGTGTATACTGTTTGTTTTTAGTAGTTTGTTGCTTTGAATCAAATATAAAAATGCTCCATAGATACTTTTCTTAAGAGGTAAACCTGCAATGTGTTTTCTCAGTCCCAAGGCCTTCTATGTGCCAGACACAAAGGTGTCTAAATGTAAAATAAATGAAAATAAAAATATTGTCCGTTAAAACATCTGATCTAACCTTTTTATATTCAAATCCAGTTGGGAGAAATTTACATTTTTTGGTAAATTTTTGGTAAAAAATCTTAAAAATCACTGTTTTGACTATCTGGGCCCAAGTTTCTCATATGTGAAGTTTCTACGGCTGCCTCGATGGAAATGTATAACTGTTCCAAAAAAGTATTGTTCGGACCTCCGCTGGGAAGGAAATATAGAGAACGGACCTCTCGGAACATAAATTGAATACCCCTGACTTATAGTATGCTACTAAAGTGTTATGTATTATTTTTAGCAATTAGATCTTTAGAAGGGCTTGACATTCCCAGCTAACAAAAAAGGTCCCCAGAACGTCCCCTAAATGGCATGTGCGAACGTCCCCGTGTAGGCTCCGCTTGATGTCCCGCGGACGTTCACTGGACCACCATTCGGGACGTTTAGGGGACTTTCGCGTTTAGTCCCCAGAATATTATTTTATTTTATTTTACTTCTGACTAACCAAAGAAAACAGACACGTTGTAAGGAACAAAGTCAATTTATTTGATTTGAACAACTGTAAAGGTGTTGTGCTCTTTCCGTGTGTGTGTGTGTGTGTGTGTGTGTGTGTGTGTGTCGGTCAGCTCTGGGGTTAGTCCGACGGCAATTCTTCCCCTTGGCATCTACAAAATGAACACATTCAGTTGTGTTTTGATGTTATATGTCTATATAATATATCCATATATGTGAAATATAACGTCGTCTCAGTTCAGCTTAACATATAATGTTAGCAAAATCACTTATATATGTCATACATATAATGTCACCAAAATTAATATTAAAGAGGTGTGTGAACTCGCAAGTACGATGTCAAGCACTGTTATTTGCTCTGGCCCCCTTCCTGTTCGCAGGAGTGATGAGATAGTCAGTAGATTGTGTTCGCTTAACGGTTGGCTGTCTAAGTGGTGTCCGCAACATAATATAGAATTTATAGACAATTGGAAAAGTTTTTGGGGCAAACCTGACCTGTTGAAAAGAGATGGTATTCATCCCTCCTGGGATGGTGCTGCTCTTCTCTCTAGTAATATGGCTCATAGTCTTAGGCTCAATCCCAATTCTATTTTATACCCCTTCACCTACCCCTACCCCTTCGCCTACCCCTACCCCTTGCCCCTTGAAACAGAGTGTCAAGGCGTAGGGGTGAAAATATTCCCCTAAGAAATGGGACACCACTACTATGTCATTATACATCGTCGCTAGCGCCTACGTCAGGGGAGATGCGCCAATGTTTATCACAAACTTCCAAGATGCCGTCGTCAGCTGTAGTCTTGTGTGAGTGACAGCTATTTTTTGCATTTTTATTCTGAAGTTTGCAGAAAACAACAGAGATGACGATATCTTCGACGCCTAATGCTGTGTTCACACCAAACGCGAATAGAGCGTCTGGCGCGAGTGTTTTCAATGTTAAGACGCGTTTACACGCGTCTGGAGGTCTTGCGGCGTGAATGAGGCGTTTAGCGCGGCGCGGTGGACGCGAATTCGCCTCATTCGCGCGTCCACTTCGCTTCAAACTTTTGCTTTTTACACGCGTCATATTGTTAACGAACTTTAACGATTTTTTTGCAACCGTTTCTTTGAAGAACATGACCGTAAACACTAGATTGAATGTGACATAAATAAAATGATTATTGGCAGTCATGTTGTCTCTGTAGCCGGTGTATGCAGGTACATTTCTCATACCCCTTCGTTTGAAGTGCCGTCCCGAAAAATCTTCGTTTCAAGGGCTATCTGGCCCTTCCCCTTACCCCTACCCCTCCAACCAAAAGAGAATTGAGACAGCCCTACCCCTTCACGGGAACGCGCAAAACGGAGGGGTAGGGCCAAGGGGTAGGGGCAAGGGGTGAATTGGGATTGAGCCTTAGAGCTCAAACATGACAATCTGGGGCTCAGGTCAGGAAGCAGACAGACTGGCTAAACCGACCGTCTGCTAGCGGCCTCGCGTCACCAAGGTCAGATAAATCCCATCACATAGAGCCTCTTTCACCTAGCCATCATCATATAGAGACGGTGTCTGTTCCCCGAATTTGGAAATCCAAAAAACGTTTAAACCCATCTAAGGTTAAAAATTTAATCGATGTTCAACAAATAAAAAACAGCTATAATACAGATGAGCAAATGCTAAAGCTTGGGTTGCTGAATATTCGATCGCTTACTTCAAAAGCACTCATTGTTAATGATATGATTTCAGATAATAACCTAGATGTGCTGTGTTTGACAGAAACCTGGCTAAAACCAAACGATTACATTACTTTAAATGAGTCCACCCCGCAAGATTACTGTTATAAACATGAGCCTCGTCTGAAACGCAAAGGGGGAGGAGTTGCTGTAATTTATAGTAATATTTTCAAAACCACTAAGAAATCAAGTTTTAAATATACTTCTTTTGAAGTGTTAGTACTTAATGTAAAAATATATAGTATAAATGATAAATCACGTTTGAGATTTGTGCTGGCTACTGTATACAGGCCACCAGGACACCATACAGACTTTATCAAAGAATTTGCGGACTTTCTATCAGAATTAATATTGACTGCAGATAAAGTACTAATTGTTGGTGATTTTAATATACACATCGATAATGAAAAAGATGCATTGGGATTGGCATTTAAAGACATTGTAAACTCAATTGGAGTTAGACAACACGTGTCAGGACCTACTCATCGTCGTAATCATACTCTAGATCTAATATTATCACACGGAATAGATGTGGATGCAGTTGAAATTCTGCAGCAGAGCGATGACATCTCAGATCATTATCTAGTCTCGCGTAAACTTCATTTAGCCAAGGCTGCAAAGCCGACTCCGTGTTTCAAATATGTTAGACCTATCACTTCTGCCACTAAAGATTGCTTTATTAATAATCTTCCTGATCAGTTTCATCATCTCAGCATCCCGGATAGCTTAGAAGAACTCGATATTGCAACAGAAACTTTTAACTCTCTCTTTTCCAGCACTTTAGACACAGTTGCTCCGTTGCGCTTAAAGAAGATTAAAGAAAATAGTCCAACGCCGTGGTACAACGAGGACACTCAGGCCCTTAAGAGAGCAGCCAGAAAAATGGAACGAAACTGGAAGAAAACAAAACTAGAGGTATTTCGCATTTCATGGAAGGAGAGCTCGATTGCATACAGAGAGGCTTTAAAAGCTGCTAGATCTGCTTATTTTTCAACCCTATTAGAAGAAAATAAACATAATCCTAGGTATTTATTTGAAACAGTGGCTAAACTAACGAAAAAGAAAGCTTCAAGCCCAGAAGTTTCAAAGCAGCACAGCAGTAATGACTTTATGAACTTCTTCACTTATAAGATTGATAATATCAGGGATAAAATTATAACTATGCAACCGTCTACTACAGTATCGCATCAGGCAGTGCATTGTAGCCTCCCGGAGGAAATATTTGATTCATTCGTTGCTATAGGAGAGGAAGAATTTACTAAACTCATTAAATCATCTAAATCGACAACATGTATGTTAGACCCTATACCGACTAAGCTACTGAAAGAGATGCTTCCAGAGGTCATAGATCCTCTTCTTAATATCATTAATTCGTCTTTGTCTCTAGGATATATACCAAAAAACTTTAAGCTGGCTATGATTAAACCGCTTTTAAAAAAATGCAACTTGATCCTTCAGAATTAGTCAATTACAGGCCGATCTCGAATCTACCTTTTCTGTCAAAGATACTAGAAAAGGCAGTATCCTCACAACTGTGTTCCTTTTTAGAAAGAAATGATATCTGCATGGATTTCCAGTCCGGATTTAGACCATACCATAGTACTGAGACGGCTCTCGTTAGAGTCACAAATGATTTGCTCTTATCATCCGATCGTGGTTGTATCTCTCTATTAGTGTTACTCGATCTTAGTGCTGCGTTTGACACCATCGACCACAACATTCTTTTAAATAGACTAGAAAACGTACTTGGTTACTTACGTAACCTCGGTTCCCTTAGAGATAAGGGAACGAGTACTGCGTTGCAGCACAGGCGAGAGCACCAGGCTCGCACGAGCGAGCTGATAGGCTGTGCTGTGGGCAACTGCACGAACCAATGGCGGATCGGCAGAGGCGCGCGAACCAATCAGGGCGCTTGGCACACTGCCAGTGTCAAGCGCGCGAAACTGCACGTGACCGTAGAATATAAATATAGAGAATAATCCGCCATTTGACAGGTATAATCGACTGAAGCGAAAAACACCTGACATAAGAGAAATAGCACGGCAAGGCAACGCAGTACTCGTTCCCTTATCTCTAAGGGAACCGAGGTGACGTAAGTAACCAAGTACGTTCCCTTACGAGAACGTTCTCTCGTACTGCGTTGCAAACGCTGTGGGAACGCTATTTAAAACGCCGTGCTATTAATCTTTTGGCCGCTCTGACTCACCAGAAGTTCCGGGAAGTTACAGAATAGCCAGGATAAACGAGACCGAACATCGGGCCCAGAGATTATCCACTAATTAAGATCTGGGCCGAGGGCCAGATTAACTTAACCACAATTCAAAGTGACAGCCGTGTGTCCAATTTCAAAACTAGTCTGGGTCCACAGATGGAAAAAACTTGTGTCTGCAAAGCAGAGTCATTTAAGTTGTAAAAACTCACAAATGTGGACGGAGCGGACCAACCGGCCGCCACACAATTGTCCTGGATAGGAACACTCACGTGTTCAGGTCTAAAGTCAGACTGGGTCCGCAGAGCCAGGGTCTAAACAGAAAGAACTCGTGCCTGCAGAGCAGGAATATCTAAGCTGTAGAATCTAACAAATGTGGACGGAACGGACCAACCGGCCACCGCACAAATGTCTTAGATAGGAAAACTCATGTGTCCGAGTCCTACAGTCAGTCTGGGTCCGCAAAGCCAGGGTCTAGACAGAAAGAACTCGTGCCTGCAGGGCAGGAACATCTAGGTTGTAGAATCTCACAAATGTGGACGGAACAGACCAGCCGGCCGCCGCACAAATGTCCTCAATAGGAACACCACTCGACCAAGCCCACGAAGAGGCGACACCTCTCGTGGAGTGAGCTCTAACACCTATGGGACAAGAGAGGCCCAGTGAGGTGTAAGCCAGAGCAATGGCGTCAACTATCCATCTGGACAGCGTGAGCTTAGTAACAGGAAGGCCCTTGGTTCGGCCCCCAAAACAAACAAAGAGCTGTTCAGACTGTTTGAAAGAGGCCGAACGCTCCAGATAAATTCTCAAAGCTCTGACGGGGCAAAGCATGAGAGAATCACTGTCCCCTTCAGAGGAGGGAAGAGCTGACAGAGAGATAACCTGGGCTCTGAACGGAGTTGAGAGCACCTTAGGCACATATCCATGTCTTGGCCTAAGAATGACCTTGGAGTCATTAGGGCCAAACTCCAGACAGGAAGCGCTAGTAGAAAGCGCCTGCAAGTCCCCTACTCTTTTAACTGACACCAGTGCTAGAAGCAGGGCGGTTTTCAGAGAGAGGGGCTTGAGATCTGCCGACTGAAGTGGTTCAAAGGGAGGTCCCCTAAGAGCCCGCAGGACCAGAGAAAGGTCCCAGGCCGGTACAGACGGTGGCCGAGGCGGGTTAAGCCTTCTGGCGCCCTTAAGGAAACGAACTATAAGGTCGCTTTTACCTAAGGAGGCTCCGGCTTCCAATACGTGAAAAGCAGCAATGGCTGCCACGTACACTTTGAGAGTGGAGGGGGAGCGACCCGCATCCAACATCTCTTGCAGAAAAGAAAGCACTTTTGGCACTTCACAAGTGTGTGGGTCGAGGTTTCGAGCTAAACACCAGCTGGAGAACACTGACCATTTAAGGTGATAGAGGCGTCTAGTAGACGGAGCTCTAGCCTCCATAATAGTGTTCAGGACACCCTCTGGGAGATCCTGGGGTACCCGTTGAGTGGCCATACATGTAGGGCCCACAAGTCGGGACGGGGATGCCAGATTGTCCTGTTGGCCTGAGCCAGAAGGTCGCACCTCAGTGGAATAGGCCACGGGTCTGTTACAGACAGTTGTATCAACTCTGGGAACCAAATCTGGGTCCGCCAGAGAGGAGCCACCAAGAGAACCGCGCTTTTGGTGTTCCTGATCCGTTCGATGACCTGAGGGAGCATCGAGACCGGAGGAAACGCATAGAGAGGAAGGTTGGGCCAGTCGTGGGCCAACGCATCCCTGTTCTTTGAAAAGAAGATTGGGCAGTGACAGTTGTCTTCTGAGGCAAAAAGATCTACTTCTGCCTTCCCGAAGACCTCCCAAAGCAGGAGAACTGTCTGAGGGTGGAGAGACCATTTCTCTGGGGGAACTCTGCCCCGAGAGAGCATGCCTGCTCCTGTGTTCAACGTGCCTGGCACGTGAGCTGCCCTGAGCGAGCGCAGGTTGGTGTGAGCCCATAGTAGGAGCTGCGTGGCTATGGCAAACAGGTTGCGGGACCTGAGGCCGCCTTGGCGATTTATGTAAGAGACCACCGACATATTGTCCGCTCGGACCAGCACGTGGTGTCCAGCCAGGTGTGGGAGGAAGGTTTTTAGGGCTAGAAAAACTGCTCTCATTTCGAGGCAGTTGATGTGTAGGCGTTTCTCCGAGCTCGACCTGAGGCCGGAGGCAGGCCTGCCCTCGTACAGAACTCCCCAACCCGAGTTGGAAGCGTCTGTTGAAATCACCCTCCTCTCTGAGACCACCCCCATGCTTACGCCCTGCTGGTACCAGCTGCCGTCTTTCCAAGGGGCCAGGGCTTGAACACAGCGCTGATCCACCTTGATAATCAAGTGGCCTGAGTGCCAGGCGTGGGGTGGCACCAGAGGTGCTAGCCACAGCTAAAGAGGACGCATACGCAGTAGGCCGAGTTGGAGTACTGATGATGCAGAGGCCATCAGGCCAAGGATCCTCTGAAACGTTCTGAGGGGTACATAAGAGCCCTCTGTGAACGATGCTGCGAGCTGCTGAATCGTTAGAGCACGGGCCGGTGTGGGCCATGCTCTCATAAGTACGGAGTCGAGAACTGTTCCCAGGAACGTGATACATTGGCTGGGCAACAGAATACTCTTGGCAAAATTGACTCTGAGCCCTAGACATTCCAGATGTCTGAGGAGCCAGGCTCTGTGAGTATGTGACTCCGCCTCTGACTGAGTCAATATGAGCCAGTCGTCGAGGTAGTTCAGGATGCGCATGCCCCGCTGTCTCAGGGGGGAGAGAGCTGCATCCATGCACTTCGTGAATGTACGAGGTGCCAGTGCCAGTCCAAATGGTAGGACTGTGTACTGGTATGTCTGCCCCTCGAAGGCGAATCTCAAGAATGGCCTGTGGTGGGGGTTGTGAAAGTTAGCGTCTTTTAGATCTATTGAGAAAAACCAGTCGCCTGGGCAAATTTGCGCCAGGATGTGTCTGGTCGTGAGCATTCTGAACGGCCGTGACATGAGAGCCTTGTTCAGATGTCTGAGATCTAAAATGGGTCTCAGGCCGCCGTCTTTCTTTGGAACAAGAAAGTAACGGCTGTAAAAACCTGACTCGCTCTGAGAAGGGGGGATCTTCTCGATGGCCCCTTTGGCCAGCAGACTTAACACTTCGGTGCGGAGGACATGACTCAATGTGCTCCTTACCGTGGTTTGTATAACCGCGCGAAAACGCGGTGGTCTGCGGGCGAACTGAAGCGAGTAACCGCGCTTTATGATGTTCATTACCCATTCTGAAACTCCGGGGATAGCTTGCCAAGCTAGAGCCCGCAGAGCCAGAGGCATTATCATATCTGGAACGCCCGGAGTTGGGGGTTCGAACTGACATGTATGTGAGGGAGAAATTTTGCTCGATTTGTGCTTTTTGTGGGTCGCTGTTAAAACAGCGTTTATGTGCAGGGGTGCGTGACAGGTGACGGGCCCATGTACTGCATTTAAAACTGCTCCAACCGCCTGAACTGAAGAGGGGGCTGAGAGTAGCACTCGAGCAATCTTCGGGGCTGGTCCGGCCGCGGCGGGACAATGACCCCTCTTTATGCCGGTTAGGACGGCTTCTTGGGCTCGTGATCGAGCGTGAGCTTCGGCCGCGGGCCCTGGCGCTTAGGGAACGGGAACCGCTTTGCATGCTTCAGGCGCTGGCTGGTCTCAGCCACTGGGCGGGGCTGGAGGACCTGTGAAGCTACCCTCTCAGGTCGCGGCGTGCTCTTGGGGCGCCGTTGGACCGAACTGGAGCGTTTTGGTAGAAAATGCTTCATAGCGCTGGAAGCTTTCTGAGCCTCAGTGAAGCGTTCTGCGAAGCCGCTGACAGATGGGCCGAAGAGACCAGATGCTGTGACTGGAGAATCGAGGAAGGCGGTCTTGTCTGCGTCCCTGATTTCAGTCAAAGTCAGCCACAGGTGGCGCTCTAAAACAACCAGGCTGGCCATGTTGCGGCCCAGGGCTTGAGCGGTGGTCTTTGTGGCCTGTAGCGCCAAATCCATCGCACTTCTGAGGTCCTTAAAAGTGTCTGGGTCAGGGCCTGACTCGTCCATGGAGCGGAGGAGCTTCGCCTGAAACACTTGAAGGGTCGCCATGGCGTGAAGAGCAGAGGCGGCTTGACCGGCGGCAGCATAAGCGCGGCTGGCAATGGCCGAAGTGGTTCTGCACGGCTTGGATGGGTGCACAGTCTTAGACCTCCAACTTCCTGCAGTGGGAGGGCATAAGTGTGCAGCGACCGCTTCCTCCAGTGGGGGGAGACACACATAACCTTTTTCGTCAGCGCCGTCAACAGTGGAGAGCGTTGAAGAAGCAGATGAGCGCGTTCGCGCTGAAAAGGGCGCGCGCCAGCTTTTAGTGAGCTCCTCGTGGACCTCAGGCAGAAATGGAGCGGCGCGCTGACGAGGGGCCTGTTGGCGCCCCGGCAGGAACCACTCGTCGAGGCGGCTTCTGGCAGGCTCGGCTGGGGAAAGCCAGTCGAGTCCCAACTCGTTGACAGCGCGAGACATGACACGGAAGAGTTCGGCGTCGATGTTCGCTCGAGTGTCAGAAGGATCTAACTGAGAGGGGGGGGCGGGGTCCGCGGAGCCCGACCAATCCTCACTCTCAGATGCCGCCACAGAAACTGCGTCGTCCATATCTTCAGCAGATCCGCCAAAAGAGACGAGTCCCGCCGCTTCAGACGAGGGGCGTTGGTCGCTCTGAGAGAACAGAACTGGAGAAGAGGGCGTGGGCGAAGCACGTGGAGAAAGGCCCGGCGTGCATTCGCTAAACTCACCGCGTTCAGGACGCCTCTGATCGCGCCGCTTCTTCCTACGGGGCTCGCGGGGCGCCGAAGATTGAAGATGGGCGGAATCACTCACCGACGAAGCGAGCGCGAGTCTCGAGCGGAGAGTAGAAACAGGCATCCCGTCGCAGAGAAGGCAGCCGCCTTTAGTGAGCACTGACTCGGCGTGCTCAGGGCCGAGACAGGCAGCACACTGTGTGTGTCTGTCAGACACATGCAGGGGAACCCCGCAGGATTCGCAGATAGAGAGCGGCATTTGCAACAACGCCGCGCGCTGTGAAAACAGCGATTTTGCTCTTTTAGAAAGAGAGAGAAAAAGGATACTCGTCGGATGCCACAGGGAAACGCTCAGCTGGCAGATGCCGGGATGCGAAGCTGTTCCGCTGGACGGCTGTTCGACGACGAGTGGCTTCTTTATCCGGAGAAGATCAGCGACGAGGTGAGTCGAGAGCTGAAGGAGATTAAATCTGTCAAATGGCGGATTATTCTCTATATTTATATTCTACGGTCACGTGCAGTTTCGCGCGCTTGCCACTGGCAGTGTGCCAAGCGCCCTGATTGGTTCGCGCGCCTCTGCCGATCCGCCATTGGTTCGTGCAGTTGCCCACAGCACAGCCTATCAGCTCGCTCGTGCGAGCCTGGTGCTCTCGCCTGTGCTGCAGCAATGCGTTTTAAAATAAAGGCTTGAATATTCTCGAGAAAAGGAGTTTTCCCCACAGTTTGCAACGCAGTACGAGAGAACGTTCTCGTAAGGGAACTATGTTGGCATTAGTGGAATTGCACTAGCATGGTTTAAATCATACTTATCTGACCGTTATCAGTTTGTAGCAGTAAATGAAGAGATGTCTCATCGATCACAAGTTCAGTATGGCGTACCACAAGGCTCAGTACTAGGACCGCTGCTGTTCACTCTGTACATGCTACCATTAGGAGATATCATTAGGAAACATGGCATTAGCTTTCACTGTTATGCCGACCATACTCAGCTCTATATTTCTTCAAAACCTAACGAAACTTACCAATTCACTAAATTAACGGAATGCATAGCTGATATAAAAAATTGGATGACTCGTAATTTCCTACTTCTAAATTCTGAAAAAACAGAGTTTCTAATTATTAGACAAAAAACTTCCTCACGTAATAACTTAGAATACTGTCTAACACTTGATGGCTGCTCTGTTAAGTCTTCGTCGTCGGTTAGGAACCTGTGTGTGTGTGTGTGTGTGTGTGTGTGTGTGCTCTTTGATACCAATCTTTCATTTGAAAGTCACGTGTCTAGTATCTGTAAAACCGCATTTTTCCATCTTAAAAATATATCTAAATTACGCCATATGCTCTCATTGACAAATGTGGAACAGTTAGTTCATGCGTTCATGACCTCAAGGCTAGATTATTGTAATGCCCTACTGGGTGGTTGCCCTGCATGCTTAATAAACAAACTACAGCTGGTCCAAAACGCAGCAGCTCGAGTTCTTACCAGAACCAGGAAGTATGACCATATTAGCCCGGTTCTGTCAAAACTGCACTGGCTCCCTATTAGACATCGCATCAATTTTAAAATATTGCTGATTACTTACAAAGCACTAAATGGTTTAGCTCCGCAGTACTTGAGCGAGCTCTTAATGCATTATACTCCTTCACGTCTATTGCGATCTCAAAATTCCGGCCAGTTGATAATACCTAGAATATCAAAATCGACTGCTGGCGGTAGATCCTTTTCCTATTTAGCACCAAAACTTTGGAACAGTCTTCCTAACATTGTCCGGGAAGCAGACACACTCAGTTAGTTCAAAGCCAGATTAAAGACACATCTCTTTGACATAGCGTTCACATAATATATTATAGACTTCTATAATTCAATGTTAGGCTGCATAGATTAGGTCAGCTGGAACCGGGAACACTTCCCATAAATCCTGATGTACTCGTTACATCATGAGAAGAATGGCATCTACGCTAATTTTAGTGTCTTTGTTTATCCCAAGGTTTTCCCGCAGCCTGCCGGATCCAGGCCGTTTCCAGATCTGATGAAGGACCTTCGCCTGGACCCGATGACAACGCAGTGCTGAAGTGGCAACTAGTCTCTCCCTATGGAGGATCCCTTTACCACTCTACAGATAAAGCGTCGTCGGGAAAACTCAATTTGCGGATCTACCCCGAATTGATAAAATAAAATAAAATTCTGAATCAAAACTATAAGGAAACACCAGTACTTTGTTTAGGCTTGGTTTGTAGGGAATTCCAAACCTGCACACATATATTCAAACGCACATAACTATAGAACCAATTCTTAATGCGCATGTGAACGCCATCAGCGTTTCTCACAGGTTCGCGTTTAAAGTCTGTGTAGAGAGAATGGCGTCGTCTTGGCGGCCCATAACAATTGATCGTTGCGACGGAAGCGAATCAATCAAAACTAACTTTAGATGGATAATAACTCTATTAAAGAACCGCTATAAAGCCAAAACAATCTTACGTTAAATTATACATTTATCTCTGTAAAGCTGCTTTGAGACAATCTACATTGTTAAAAGCGCTATATAAATAAAGATGACTTGACTTGACTTGACAGCCGCCACACTGTTAATTCGGCTCTCCTATCGTGTATCTGCCCAGGACTTCAGTGTTGTGTTGTGTCTTTTGGAGAATGGACCACCTTTTAGTGGAAGCAGAAAACAAAGTGAACCGTTTTTGCAGGTAGCCAAAGTAGCCAGTTGCATCTGCAGAGCTCTGAGACAACTAAATTAACAGTGTGTGCTCCGCATGGCACAAATAGTGCGCAGGGGGTTTATTTGCTGTAGTCTTGCTTGAACACCTGCCTTCTTCCCCTTCATGTTTGCACCATTATCATACGACTGCCCCCTGCAGTCTTCAAATGGGATGCTTAACTCTTGAAGTCTCCCTTAAATTAGGGCTGAAAGGCCTTCTCCAGTTGTTTCTTCTGGCTCAAGGAACCCCAGGAAGTGCTCTTTTATTTGTGGAATGCCTTCAGTTGAAACAACTCTCAGAACCACTGACAACTGCTCTTTGTGGCTCAAATCTGGAGTGCAGTCTAAAATTATTGAAAAATATTTTGACTGTATGATTTCAGACACAATGGACTCCACAATCCACTGATACAGTCAATGGGTCTCATTCATGAAACATTCGTAAATATACGAGTAAATATGTGAGTGATTTGCACGTAAAGAGACATTCCCAAAAATTGTTCTCCTGATTCACAAATACTTTGTAAACGTCAGATTTGATAGTGAAATGTGTGTGTGGGTTAATGAATTCCAATCAGTCGTAAATGGGACGAGCGTGCACGCTCATTCTTAATTACCATAAATCCCGCCCATTAAAACAGACTGACAACTATATGTGGGCATCATATTATGACACGAAACGGAGGATTTCAACATGTCTTCTCAAAAGCGAATGAAGAAGAGAAATTTCTCAGATGCAGAAATTGAAGTTTTATTATCAGAAGTTCATTCAAAACGCCACATTTTATTTTCAAGCGTACATAGTGGCGTATCAGGTCCTAAAAAAAGGATTTTTAAGGTAATAATGCTTTAGGTAAAAATGCTTGGCAGCATATTACAGATGCAGTTAATGGAGTTTCATCTGTTAATCGAACAGTCCCAGAAGTGAAAAGAAAATGGTTCGACATGAAGCTTGACTGCAACACTTGTGACTTGCGGACTTGTAAAAAAAAAAAAAAAAAAAAAGAATAAACAGCTTGAATATAATAAATAAATAAAAATAAAAATAAAAAAAGACTTGCGGACTTGTGTTCCGTTTGCAGATGCTATTACTGGCTCTCGTAATAAAAGTAAAAAGGCAAACCGTATGTAATTACTATAGGCTATATAATATTTTTTCAAAATGCTGTGTAAATATGTACCCGATTACGGTGAATTAAAAGGCAGCCTTATTAATGAGCAAAACGTTCGGATGTTAAACGCACTATTTACGCGTGGCTGGGAGCAGGTGTAGATTTAATGAATCCGAAAATCTACGCCAGAACCACTTTACACACGATTTACACAAAAATTCATTCTGCTCGTGTTTCATGAATGAGACCCAATGATTTCATTTTGGATATTTTTTCCGAGGTATGATGTATGGTTCGCTCCTCCTTCCACCTTGGCAACGGTCTCCTTTAGGACAGGATCAAACTGAGCCATGAGCTTGTAACAATCGTTACTGTGTATTCATGTTTATCACATTATAGTGCAGTGTGCCCTTTAAGAGAGATGGTTACGTCACTCATGACGTGTACTATGCGGGATGACGTTGTTAGGTGTAAAAGGAGAATGAGTTAAGACCATTGTAGATGCTTGACGTGCTCTACCTTTTTTTCCCTGTATATTTTATTTGTTGAGTTTTGTGACGCTAAGAAAGAGCAGCTCTCATGTATGAGAGGATTGCATTGCCTGTGCACTTATCATTAAACGTGCGTAATACAGCCTTTTTCGCCTCCAAGCTCTTTCTTCCCTCGATTTCTCTCGAGTTATCCGGTCCAAGCGTTACAATTGGCGCCCGAACAACTTGAAGCTGGATCCGTCATCTACGTGGAACCTGGTATTTCTACATCTCCGGTCGTGTGTGGAGGTTTTTGGAACGATCCGGCTGGTACGACAGAGACTGGTGGGATTAGCTTGCTAATGCTGGACGACACGTGCGCGGACCGCGTGCTAAGTTATGCTGTGTGAGCGTAACATTTTCCACTTCAGTCTGATTGTTTTTGTTTCGTTTTTTTTCCTTTTTCTTTGAAATAACCGTGTGCTACGTTTTTTTCCCTTCCTCTTCCAAACTGGTCCCAAACCAGTGTTGGGGAGTAGTTAACTACAAGTAGCGACGCTACTAACTTAACTACATTTTTCAGTAGCTTGGCAGTAGCTCAGTTGCTTTTTAAACAGTGTAGCTTTTCCAGTAGCTAACTACTTTTTGCAGCAAGTAGCTGTGTAGCTCGAGCAAAAGCTACATTGCGTTTTGTCGAGCCTGCGCGAATCAGCGTGATGCAAGGATATTCTTCTTGTTAGATTACAAACTAATTTTTTTGCCATTACCGCCACCTGTTGTTTAATCACGCATCTTGCGGCTAACGGTTCACTGACGTACAGAAGTGGGTTGACACACCCATATTATCCATGATGGAGCAAGACGTGGCGACAGATTTGGAGGACGGAGAAACAACTAACGTTAATTACCCATGGCCTTAATTGTCCAAGTTCATGTCTCTCAAATAAAAATTTGAGTGTTGTGTGTAATAAAACAATACTCTTTGAAATCATAGTTGTATTGCATTGTTTTAAATACTAAATATTTTACTTAGAACATTCCTCAGACACTTATTCAGTTATTTATAATATGCGTTGTTCAAAAAAAATCAAAAGTAGTTTCAATGTAGCTAGCTACTTTTTGACAGTAACTTGTAGTGTAGCTAACTACTTTTCCAAAAGGGTAGCTTGACTGTAGTTTAACTACTTTAACTTACGAGTAGCTTGTAGCTTGTCTAACTACAGTTTCAGAGTAGCTTCCCCAACACTGTCCCAAACGCAGATTGACTTTTTTTTTTTGCTCGTAATTTTTGTGGAAATTTCAGCAGAAATGTCACAGGTCGGGGTGGAGCGCCAGCGGGCCGCCCACCCCTTCGCTTGCGTGCCGCCCCTGAGGAGCCGGCCGTGGACGCAAAGGAAATGGCGGACACAGCATTCAAAACAAATATACTCTTTATTAAATAATAAAAACAATGTTAAAAGTCTCTTCAGTTCAGGTTGTATCTCTGCACCTTCAGACAGAGAGAGGAATGAACATGATTCACAGCTTCCGCGTTCTCTTCAGCGTTCTCTTGGCGTTTCTCAGCACCTTCAGACAGAGAGAGGAATGAACATAATTCACAGCTTCCGCATTCTCTTCTTCAGCGTTCTCTTCGCGTTTCTCAACACCTTCAGACAGAGAGAGGAATGGACATAATCCATAGCTTCCGCATTCTCTTCTTCAGCGTTCTCTTCGCGTTTCTCAGCACAGCGTTAGCCGGCTCTTGACTGGACTCAGACAGAGGGAGGAATAGACACGTGTAACTCACAGCATTAGCAGGCTCCTCCAGCATCAGCAGGCTCCTCAAGCATCAGCAGGCTCTTCAAGCATTAGCAGGCTCTTCCAGCATTAGCAGGCTCTTCAAGCATTAGCAGGATCTTCACTGGACTCAGACAGAGGGAGGAACAGACACGTGTAACTCACAGCATTAGCAGGCTCTTCCAGCATTAGCAGGCTCTTCAAGCATTAGCAGGCTCTTCAAGCATTAGCAGGCTCTTCAAGCATTAGCAGGCTCTTCAAGCATTAGCAGGCTCTTCAAGCATTAGCAGGCTCTTCACTGGACTCAGACAGAGGGAGGAACAGACACGTGTAACTCACAGCATCAGCAGGCTCTTCACTGGACTCAGACAGAGGGAGGAACAGACACGTGTAACTCACAGCATCAGCAGGCTCTTCACTGGACTCAGACAGAGGGAGGAACAGACACGTGTAACTCACAGCATCAGCAGGCTCTTCACTGGACTCAGACAGAGGGAGGAATAAACACGTGTAACTCACAGCATTAGCAGGCTCTTCAAGCATTAGCAGGCTCTTCACTGGACTCAGACAGAGAGAGGAATAGACACGTGTAACTCACAGCATTAGCAGGCTCTTCAAGCATTAGCAGGCTCTTCACTGGACTCAGACAGAGGGAGGAACAGACACGTGTAACTCACAGCATTAGCAGGCTCTTCACTGGACTCAGACAGAGAGAGGAATAGACACGTGTAACTCACAGCATTAGCAGGCTCTTCAAGCATTAGCAGGCTCTTCAAGCATTAGCAGGCTCTTCACTGGACTCAGACAGAGGGAGGAACAGACACGTGTAACTCACAGCATTAGCAGGCTCTTCACTGGACTCAGACAGAGGGAGGAACAGACAGCTGTGATTGCGAGTGAACAGCAAAAACAATTCCCACACTCACATTTCCACCACACACTGTAAGGTTTCACTCGTGCTCATTTCCACAATAAAACTGCAACTCAACAGACCCTCAAGTGTACCAAGGCCTCCGCCCGCATTCCAGCCGAAGTTCTCTCTGGCCCTCTTATCTATCTCTCTCATCTGTCTCTCTCGTTTGTCTCTCTCTCGTCCTCGCTCTCCCGCGGCCTCCCGCCGCGACCGCGGCCACGGCCGCTCACGTGCTGCGCGCTCACCTCTGCTCGTCCCGGGGAAGAACCACACTCACTTTCTCTTCCTCTGACTTTTTATACTCTCATGAGCTAGTGTGGCCCCATTCAAACGCTCAGCGCAAATTACCCACACCTGCTGTCAATCCGCCACTAGGTTACCATAGCGACAGGCACTCACCCAGGCTTTGGGACGAGGACATTTCTCTAGCAGGGATAGTCCCGGGCTTATTTGTCACCCCGTGACATACCCCCCCACCAATCCGCTCCAGTCCCTGGAGCGGGACGCCGAAGAAAAGGGAAGGGGAAAAAAAAAGGAAAGGAAAACAAAAAAAGAAACAAAGCAAAAATAAACAAAAAAAAGGAAAAAAAACTGGTCGCCATACCTTCGGCCCACGGTTGCTCAACTCAGGGCGGCATCCTGCCGACTACGCCATTTTATGTCACAGGTCGGGGTGGAGCGCCAGCGGGCCGCCCACCCCTTCGCTTGCGTGCCGCCCCTGAGGAGCCGGCCGTGGACGCAAAGGAAATGGCGGACACAGCATTCAAAACAAATATACTCTTTATTAAATAATAAAAACAATGTTAAAAGTCTCTTCAGTTCAGGTTATCTCTTCATGTATCTCTGCACCTTCAGACAGAGAGAGGAATGAACATGATTCACAGCTTCCGCGTTCTCTTCAGCGTTCTCTTGGGTTTTTTTCAGCACCTTCAGACAGAGAGAGGAATGAACATAATTCACAGCTTCCGCATTCTCTTCTTCAGCGTTCTCTTCGCGTTTCTCAACACCTTCAGACAGAGAGAGGAATGGACATAATCCATAGCTTCCGCATTCTCTTCTTCAGCGTTCTCTTCGCGTTTCTCAGCACAGCGTTAGCCGGCTCTTCACTGGACTCAGACAGAGGGAGGAATAGACACGTGTAACTCACAGCATTAGCAGGCTCCTCCAGCATCAGCAGGCTCCTCAAGCATCAGCAGGCTCTTCAAGCATTAGCAGGCTCTTCCAGCATTAGCAGGCTCTTCAAGCATTAGCAGGCTCTTCACTGGACTCAGACAGAGGGAGGAACAGACACGTGTAACTCACAGCATTAGCAGGCTCTTCCAGCATTAGCAGGCTCTTCAAGCATTAGCAGGCTCTTCAAGCATTAGCAGGCTCTTCAAGCATTAGCAGGCTCTTCACTGGACTCAGACAGAGGGAGGAACAGACACGTGTAACTCACAGCATCAGCAGGCTCTTCACTGGACTCAGACAGAGGGAGGAACAGACACGTGTAACTCACAGCATTAGCAGGCTCTTCACTGGACTCAGACAGAGGGAGGAACAGACACGTGTAACTCACAGCATTAGCAGGCTCTTCACTGGACTCAGACAGAGGGAGGAACAGACACGTGTAACTCACAGCATTAGCAGGCTCTTCACTGGACTCAGACAGAGGGAGGAATAAACACGTGTAACTCACAGCATTAGCAGGCTCTTCAAGCATTAGCAGGCTCTTCACTGGACTCAGACAGAGAGAGGAATAGACACGTGTAACTCACAGCATTAGCAGGCTCTTCAAGCATTAGCAGGCTCTTCACTGGACTCAGACAGAGGGAGGAACAGACAGCTGTGATTGCGAGTGAACAGCAAAAACAATTCCCACACTCACATTTCCACCACACACTGTAAGGTTTCACTCGTGCTCATTTCCACAATAAAACTGCAACTCAACAGACCCTCAGTGTACCAAGGCCTCCGCCCGCATTCCAGCCGAAGTTCTCTCTGGCCCTCTTATCTATCTCTCTCATCTGTCTCTCTCGTTTGTCTCTCGTTTGTCTCTCTCTCGTCCTCGCTCTCCCGCGGCCTCCCGCCGCGACCGCGGCCACGGCCGCTCACGTGCTGCACGCTCACCTCTGCTCGTCCCGGGGAAGAACCACACTCATTTTCTCTTCCTCTGACTTTTTATACTCTCATGAGCTAGTGTGGCCCCATTCAAACGCTCAGCGCAAATTACCCACACCTGCTGTCAATCCGCCACTAGGTTACCATAGCGACAGGCACTCACCCAGGCTTTGGGACGAGGACATTTCTCTAGCAGGGATAGTCCCGGGCTTATTTGTCACCCCGTGACAGAAATATACCTGTATATCTTTTGCTTGGGGTGTGGGGACATTGACTATGTTTCATGCACAAACGGACAGTGCGGCCTATTCGCTTTCATCTGAACTGTATTTGTAAGCACGGAAGAAACGGACAATTTTTTAAACTGTTTTCTTGTTTTTCTGTTTTCTCCAAATCCATCGTGAACTGGCTGATTTCTAACTTTTGAACTCAATTGCGAGGTCGAGTGACTTTGAGAGCTTTCCATTCACTCTGAGGCAGCGTGTTTTTGCCTTGAATACACTGAAGGACAATATATATATATATAAAAGATTAATCTGTATGGTTTTGGTGACATTATTATTTTTTCTCTCTTCCCTACACAGGTTGCTAAATTTGGTTTGAGATTCTATTGATGCTGTGCATATTAATGTCAATTTACATTTTCTGTGTTACATTGGGAAGGTTACGGTGTTGTACTGTTGTTTGTGCGAATGCAAATTTACTGTGATGGCTTACTACCCAGACTTTAAGACTGACTTAACTTACTCGTTACCAGATTCTGTTCCCAGACAGAGACACAAGTCAGCTCGGCATGCTGCCGTGGGTCTGGAGACTCAAGTGGAACGTCTACAGGCCGAAGTATCTGTGCTGCAGAAATGTCTAAATGACTCTCTCGAGTTACAGCAGAGAATATTAAGACAGTGGGGACCACCTGATGTGGACACCCTTGCAGCACCACATGATCAGCTACCTCCGATGGCTAGTTCTACGCCACATATCCGTGTCTCCACAGGCCAGGTGCCATCACAAGGTACGACTACTGCTAATGTTTCCCATAGACACTTGACATGCTCACCACAGGCAAATTGTTGCGATGTGAGTAATACCAGTAGAATCCTTGCATCTGTACTGCACCAGTCAAGGCTCGAGCCACCTGTATTCACGGGTGATGGACATGTAAGCCCAGAGGACTGGCTCCAATCTGTAAATGTTTACAGAACCTCGCTTGACTTAACTGATGCCCAAATTCTTCTAGAGCTGCCACGATTCTTGTCGAAGGAACCAAAGAAATGGTTCACGGTCCTTGACTCACATGTTGTCACATGGTCACAGTTCTGTGATTTCTTCAGGACAGTCTTTCTTCCTTCCAACAGTCAGGAGCAGATATTAAGAGGCATTTTAGATCGCATACAGAGCCCTGAAGAGCCCCTACCTACCTTTGTGGCCCACATGCTAAGTGAGTTCAAGAAGCTAAAAACACCCCCACCAGAGCAAGAACAAATTGACCTCATTACTAAACATGCCCTTGAAAAATACAGAGTTGCACTCTATGGAACTTCTGTCACCTCAGTCATGGATCTCCTTCTGAGAGCTCATGAGCTCCATGTAGTCATTGGACCAAGTGGTTGTTCCCCAACTTCAGCGCAGAGTAAAGCTAAGCTTGTTAAAGACACTTATTGTTACAAGTGCTCACGTCCTGGCTTCACTTCACGCACATGTCCAGACTGCAACATAATTCCAGGAAAGAGCTCACGACGACGAAGTGAGGCTCCTGATGTGCATTCAGGACCTTTTCCTGACACAAGAGACAGAAACAGATTTGACAGCTGTGATGCAGGTGAAAATACCCCCTTTGTCACGCATGAGGGAAACTACAAAGGGGGGAGGATGATTCGCGGAGGCAATCCTCCCTCCAGCAAATAATTTCGCCTCAATTGACTTACTGCGCTGTTCCTGCACAACCTGTCCTTGGTCATGTGGAGGACCCCATATCCTCTTCCTATTGGAGCACCCCATTTACTGTTAAAGTTAACCTACGTGGCCAGGTGCTGGATGCTACAATTGACAATGGCGCATCACTTTCTGCAGTGCAGGCAGGCATTATTCAGAATCATGGCGGATTGAAGGGTAGAATTCAGCCATGGACTTCTCCCCCTATAAAACTCGCAGATGGTGGGGCATGCCAGCCAGTGGGGCTTACATGGTTGGCTTTTGGCTTCATGGGTCAGCGGTTTTATCATCGGTTTGCTATTGTGCCACGCCTTTCCTCTACATTGGTCCTAGGGATGGACTTCATGTTGCGTGCTTCCATTTCCATTCACGTCCCATCTAGAACTGTCGTAATGGGCGATAATCCTTTATTCATTGAGAATTTGGATAGCGGAGCAGACTATGAGTCGGATGATAGTTTAATGTTCATGGAAGTTCCTTCATCAGCACTTCATGATAAAATTGAGGAAGCGTGTCTGAGTACTGGTGAAAAAAAACAGTTGGCTGACCTAATTGGAAGCTTTCCAGATCTCTTCGACGGTCATCTAGGCCACACCACTCTAGCTGAGCACTCCATTGACACGGGAAATGCAAAACCTATTCACCTTCCTCCTTATCGTACTTCCCCAGCTAAAAAGCAATTGATCGAGGACCAGATAAAGAAAATGCTACATGAAGGCATTATTGAACCGGCTACGGGCCCTTGGGCTGCTCCAGTGGTGATGGTACAAAAACCTTGTGGCGAACCACGGTTTTGTGTGGATTATCGTGGATTAAACCAGCTCACTACTAAAGACTCTTACCCATTACCCAGAATTGACGAGTCCCTTGACTTCCTATCACGTGGGAAATTCTTGACGACGATTGACCTCGCTCGGGGTTACTGGCAAGTCTCCATGGCAGAAGACTCGAGACAGAAGACTGCTTTTGTTTCTCATTGTGGACTGTTTCAGTTCCGAGTGCTTCCATTTGGTTTGTGCAATGCACCGGCGACCTTTCAAAGGCTTATGAACAGCGTTTTGGCGGGACTCATCTATAAGTCTTGTGCGGTTTACCTGGACGACATTGTTGTGGCGTCGCCCACGTTCAAGCAGCATCTTGTGGATCTGAAGGAAGTGTTTTCGAGGCTCCAGTCTGCCGGATTGTCCATTAAACCAGCCAAATGCCAGTTCTGTCGCAGTGAACTTACCTTTTTGGGGTATCGGGTCTGTCCGAGTGGCATCTTACCGGAAGAAGGCAAAGTGAGGGCCGTAACGGATTTTAAACCACCTGTTAACGTGAAGCAAGTGAGGCAGTTCCTAGGCTTGACGGGTTACTACCGCAGATTTATGCAAGACTACGCCCGCCTTGCCGAACCACTCTTCAACCTCACAAAAGCCGATGTACCTTTCGTCTGGGACAGTGCTTGTCAGGATGCTATGGACACTCTAAAAGGAAAGTTAACTTCAGCACCTGTGTTAAGTTTTCCCGATTTCAATCTACCATTTTTCATCCATGCGGATGCCTGTGATGCGGGCCTGGGAGCTGCGTTGATGCAGAAAGATGAAAATGGTAGAGATGTTGCTGTGGCCTACGCGAGTCGAGCCTTACATAAAGCTGAAAAGCCTTATTCCACACCTGAAAAGGAGTGCCTTGCGGTGATTTGGGCCCTTGAGCACTTTAGACCTTACGTTATGGGTCTCCACGTCACTATCTTCACTGACCACAGTGGACTTAAGTGGTTAATGTCACGTCCGAATCCCACTGGACGTCTCGCTCGTTGGTCTCTCCGCCTTCAGGATTTCGATTTCGACATTGTTCACAGGCCTGGTGATCGAAACAAAGTGCCTGATGCCTTGTCTAGAAATCCACTAGATGTTGAGGAGTCGCTGATGGATATACTACCTGAATACGCTGTGATTGGTGGTCTTGATCTTCGAACACTCTCTTCTGTGACACTTACAGATCGTTCTCATATAAGACAGCTCCAACTGGATGATTCAGTCACAGGTGAACTTCTCCGTAAAATGGAGGCTGCGCTTGAAAAAGATGACACTGATCAATGCTCCGAGTATTCCATTCAGGATGGTCTGTTATACTTCAATGATCCAAAACATGCTTGCGGTATCCACCCTTTGAAAGAGTTGAAGTTGTACGCTCCAGAGTCGCTCAAAGATACCTTGCTAAAGTATTATCATGATCATCCTACGGCAGGTCATCTGGGAATTACTAAGACTTTAGCCCGACTGAGAATGAGATTCTTCTGGCCCAAAATGGCATCAGAAGTAAATAAATATGTGACATCCTGTACAGTTTGCCAATTGACGAAACCAAGCCAGAGAAAGCCTTCCGGTCTGATGGTTCCGATTCAGCCTCAGAAGCCTTGGGAGTATGTGGGTGTGGACTTCGTTGGCCCTTTACCTCGTACATCCAGAGGAAATGCTCACATCTTGGTGTTTGTTGACTACTTTTCAAAGTGGGTCGAGATAGTTGCTGTATGAGAAGCCACGGCTCAAGTAGCTGCCAGTAAACTGCTGAGTGAAGTTTTCTCCCGTCACGGGGCCCCCACTTACTTGATTTCAGATAGAGGTTCCCCCTTTGTGAGAGAACTGTTTGGACGGATGCTTACTGCCTTGGGAACTGAACATCGACTGACTACTGCATATCACCCGCAGACTAATGCAACAGAGAGGGTGAACCGTACTCTCAAAACAGCCATTAGAGCGTACGTGGATGAGAAACACACGTCCTGGGACAGATATATCCCACAAATTTGCTTTGCACTAAGGACTGCACCTCATGAAAGCACGGGTGAAACGCCGGCCATGATGTTATATGGGAGAGAGTTGGACACTTCACTAGATATGGTCACTCAACCAGCCTGGATTGGGATGGAGGAGACTGAAATCCCGTACTCTGAACGCTTGAGGTTGTCGCTGAAAGAAGCGCATGATCATGCCAAGTTAGCTCTGGACGCCGGTCACGAAAAAAGAAAGCTGCACTATGATAAGAGGCGCAGATCAGCTTCTTATTACGTTGGTGACCTTGTCAGAGTGAGAACTCACCCTAAGTCGGATGCGTTAGCCAACTTTACTGCTAAACTAGCGCCCTTGTACTCTGGTCCATACCGTGTCACTAAAGTTTTGTCTGACGTGAACTATAGGCTTACGAAGTTGAACACTGGTGAGGATGCTGGAGTCTTTCATGTTGTAAATATGCAGCCTTTCCACACTCGAAACTTGTGTGACAGTAACATGATGGATGTGCCTCAGTCTGCATCTGAAACGCCTTTTGATGCATCTGATGAAGGTCAACAAACAACTCACTTGAATGGGGACATATCTCAGGAGACATACACTGCTCTACACAATGAGAACTTTGATTGTGACGACTTCACTGACACTGTTCATGACATTGAGTCTACAGGTAGTACATGCCACCCTGACTTTGACTTTGCCCCAGAGAGTCCTTGTTACAATCTCAGACCTAGGTTAGCCCCTAGAATTACTTCTGGTTGGTCAGACAGTAGATGGACTAATGAGTATCATACTGACAGATTGGACTTTAAGTAATATTGTGTTTGATGGTTTAAATGCGATGTTTGAAATGTATCTTCTGAAATGTTTGGTATAATAAGGGAATATAAACATGTACATTTGAAAGTGGTTCCTAAGTTCAGGTTATGTTCAAAAGAAAAAGGAAAATTGTATTTTGCACATATGGTATATTGTCACCGGTTTATTTTTGTTTTCTGTGAGAATGCTTTGGGAGGGTATACTGTGTAATGTGTTGCTCATGCTGACATGTATGCCAGTTATGTGCTTATGTTGTGTACGGCTGGGGACAGCCTTTTCTTGCCGGGGGGAATCTGTAACGATCGTTACTGTGTATTCATGTTTATCACATTATAGTGCAGTGTGCCCTTTAAGAGAGATGGTTACGTCACTCATGACGTGTACTATGCGGGATGACGTTGTTAGGTGTAAAAGGAGAATGAGTTAAGACCATTGTAGATGCTTGACGTGCTCTAACTTTTTTTCCCTGTATATTTTATTTGTTGAGTTTTGTGACGCTAAGAAAGAGCAGCTCTCATGTATGAGAGGATTGCATTGCCTGTGCACTTATCATTAAACGTGCATAATACAGCCTTTTTCGCCTTCAAGCTCTTTCTTCCCTCGATTTCTCTCGAGTTATCCGGTCCAAGCGTTACAAGCTCCACTTCCTTCAGGAAGTTGCCATTGTTAGGTGCATTTCATTTGTCAGTGGTCCCCCTGAGAGCAATGTTGCGCTCAGCCAATGACTAGATGATGGTGACCAACCTGGTAAGCACTTCACGCCACCGTCTTCTTTCTGCATTTATCAGTGCCATTTCCACTTTGTCTATTGTTTGGCCTGTTCTTATGCGGCTCTCTAGCTCCTTCCACAATCCCATGTTCTTGGTGTGTTCTGGACTGGTCTCATGCATTTTTAGAGTCTCTCTTCAGTTTTTCCAGTATTGAAACCCATCCCTACTTAATTTAAATGCTTTCTGGGAGAAGAGCTTGCAACAGAAACAGTATAAACTATCTTTTGGGCGAATACATCAGCCACGTTCTCTTAATTTTCTCCTCATTCACTAACTGCCTGTGGACATAGTGGTGATGGAAACTTCTTCCATCCTCACTTTTAGGGAATGTGAAATCTGGTTTTACTTCATAAGGTCCTCGACTAACTAATTCAGTTCTCACTGCATCAGTCAACTGGTGTGGCCAGTCAGCAGGATCCACAGGGCCAGCTTGTACAGGTTCACAGACATCTGTTGAAGCTGATGATGTGTCTTCAGGCTGTTGGATTGGAGCACTGAGTCTGCTGGTGCTGGGTCCTTCTTCTGTGAGAAAGTTAAACACACAAACATAGAGCAACTTTAAAAATATTTGTAGATGCAATAGTGATGATTTTACTTCAAATACAAGACCCAGGTTTTCAGGTGTTCACTGTGTCCTATAATGAGTAAACTCAGTAGGGTTACATGGAAAATTTAACCCACGATAATGTCTTATTCAAGTAATGCCAAACTATTGATGAAAATGCCATTATGAATGCCAATGAATGTTAATTTAGTATGAACACAAACTAATGTCCATCATTTTATGCAAATTTACAACATAATTTGACAATGAGAAGTTATTAGAAATACAACATCTTTAAGTAAGAAGACAATTTCAAATGTGTATGTTAGGGTGTCTTCAGAGTATTTAGCATTGATTGTGTGAAAAACAAGTGTCTGGTGTGGATTTAGATAGATAAAGATGGCATATATCGATATATGTGATAAGCCGTTTAATTTGAAAAAGACCGTTTCTACTGTAGGTTACAAATATCCTAACAAGTAGCCGACTCACCTGGTTCTTGATGCTGAGATTGTAGCTCAGTAAATGTGCTGCTGCTGCTTGATGGCTGGATAGATGCTGCAGCGTAAACAAGAAACAGAGACTGGTGTAAAATGTCATGCTGTGTGTTAGACAGATAGGCAATTCTCACTCCCCGACGTGTCGGATGAAGTTGAAATTTCGCTACAGACCCACTTGTAACATAGCTTTCTTCTGATATAATACAGATATTAACCCTTGTGTTATGTTTAGATTTTCTAGTTGTTGGAAATACTGGATAACCTATGTTTTTTTTCTTGATATTTTGTGACTTTTTCTCATTTATCATCATGAACATGCATGCAAAGTTTCAACATGCTGGGGGTTTTTGACATATACAAACAAAATTACTGTTCCTTTCGTGATGTTCGCTGGTCAATTTGATTATTTTAATTATTTTAACGCTCTAAGGCAACTGTACGGACCCAAAATAATAACATTTCTTGGTTATACTTTGTTATTTTATTTTTTTACTACCTTATGATGCTAAAAAAATAAGTTTTCCACACTTATTTCAATACAGAAAAATATTTTGTCAGCCACAGATGGTAAAAATTACCTATCATTTATTATTTCAAGCTACCTGAAATAATATTAAACCTTTTTTTTTTCTTGGTATTTTGTGACTTTTTCACATTTATCATCATGAACATGCATGCAAAGTTTCAACATGCTGGTGTTTTTTTACATATACAAACAAAATTACTATTACGTTTGTGATGTTCGCAGGTCAGTTTGACCATCATAGTCAGCTATTCAAAAGCAACTGTACAGACACAACATAAAAACATTTATTTTATGTATGTCAGGGCATCAACTCCACTTCTATAGTGTAAGTGTATCTAAAAGTGCTCTAACCCAAACCAAACACACTTGAAAAAGCTAAATCATGGTGTTCAGAATTAATTGCAAATTACAAATGAAAATTTTAGATTTCTGACACATAGTAAAATAAGCTCTCATTTATATATACAAGATATCTGAAATATATTGAGACTTCGACATAGACAGCAGGAAAAATGAGCTCAGATTAATTGATTAATTGTTCAGTTATGATGTTCTAAGCAAAAAAAAAAAAAAAAGTTTAAAAAATCTATATGCAAATATATATAAATATAACGTATATTCAAATTTTAAATAGTTTTAAAAAATGGTTAAAAAACATTTTCATTAAATCATATCTTCAGATATATATTTTTTGGAATATTTGACAAATGTTGATATTAAAAGTTTACAGTTTGAACCTGAATCTTTGTTGTTTTTCATAGTGTGATTTTGGAGGAATTGTATTGAATCCAATGCGGGTCAATTTGACCCGGACCATAAGGGGAGTGCACAGAATTCCAACATAACACAAGGGTTAAATTCATATTTGTATGCCTTCTTATTAATAATTGAAAAAGAAAATCATGAAAGATCTGTCCTGCAATCATACTCCAAATCAGAAAAAAGCTTATTCTTCACCGTGAGGTCCAGCAGGTGTAGACAGTGCCGCAGCGTCAACAGATGTCTGTCGTGGCTGCAGATATTGTCTCATTGCATCTGGACATGATTCAAAAGTAAATTTATTTGGAAAAAGTTGCGAGATACTGTATTGTGTATTTAAACATCTAGCAAGGAACTGTGCATGGTGAGATCAACAGCTGTAACACAGCATGTTGTTGCTGTTAGCTCATAGCCAACCACAAAAAGTTCCTTTGGAAAATTGAACTCTAGTCAAGTCAAGTCATCTTCATTTATATAGCGCTTTTAACAATGTAGATTGTCTCAAAGCAGCTTTACAGAGATAAGCGTATAATTTAAGGCAACAGAGATTGTTTCGGCTGTACAGCAGAGTTAAGTTATTTCCATCTAAAGTTAGTTTTAATTGATTTGCTTCCGTCGCAATGATCATTTGTTATTAAATTAGGGGCCGCTAAGACGGAGCTGAACTCTAACAGAGCTGGAGGTCGAAAAAGTTATTAAAAGGTGGTTTCATCTAGCTGGTGATCGCGAGGGTGGCAGAAAAAGAAGGACACCTTTGCAAAATGTTAATGAAAGTTATTAGGGAATCTGTTTTACATTGTCACAACTTATATTTTTACCTTTCTTGCACATTTGTAAATATAAATTGTATTTCATTTGTCTTTTATAACCAGCTTTTTGTTTGTTTCTGTATTTTACGCATTTACACTTTTTTGCTGAATTGTTTGTATGAAATTAATTTATTGCTTGGTTTCGGTTACTTTGTTTAGTACGCTGGCCAAGAGGGCTGCAACAGAGGAAAACGCATGCAAATAGAAAAACACCATAAAACATCTTCATCAGTTTGACATGTGAAATGCAAATATGCAAAACACAACCAAATACAGAAATGCGCTGCAAATGGCAGACCAACAATGCAAATATCTACTCGACAGTGGTGTTTATTTTTTATTATTAGGCTATTAGTTGTTGGTTGCATTGAGTATTTGCAGCATGTGTGTTGTCAAACTGATGAAGATGTTTTCTTAGTTTGCTGGTGTTTTTTCCTGTTTGAGTGTTTTCTTGTGTTTCAATGCGTTGAGTGTCTCTTGGTTTGTGTGTCAATCTACTGAGGAACGAAGACACAGAAATGGATTAACAATGTATATTGGACACGTAGTGCAACTCCAAGAAACATGAAGGCTCGAGGTCACCTCAAAATTACTCAATACGCAGAATAGATGCTCAAAGCACCGAATGACCAAGCTCAGGATCTTCTGGAACAGACACAAACTCAGTGGGAGCTAGAAACACTAGATTCAGGAACACTAGGAAACAGACTTTCTATATGCTGGAACGTGAAGAGTCTTTATGGATGCTGGAACGGGAACAGTTTTGGAAATCTCACTGAACGTGAGAGGTGTCGAGGAGATGATCAGCGAGTTCACCGATGAGAGTGCCCAGGGTGCTTGGGAGATACAGACAGGACATTAGTATAACACAAACAGTGCTTGCGAGAGGATTTCCTAGAACCAGACGATGAAGGTTTGGAACCGGAGAGTCACTGGCATTGAAAGACGAGACCAGACGGCGGGTGTGGAGTGACTGAGGTTTATATGCAGTGTGCATCAGAGGTGAGTGGTGATGAAGTGCAGGTGAAGACGATTAGAACTCCGGAGATGATGAGCGGGACCAGCTGCTCTGAGTTAATGCTGGTTGGGGTGTGTCCTTGTTGAGTGACTCCGTGACAGTTTGTTTCTGTACTTCATTATTTAAGCATGCCACACACTTTTTTAAATTGCATAATAGGCTTTATGCCCAGCTCCACTACTTCCTGAACTTCAGCCAGCTCCTTTGTTTCCTGTCTGCCATTATTGGACAAACTGATTAATCCAGGTGTGCCTGACCTCAGTAGTCACAACAACAATAATCAGACACACCTGGATTAATCAGTTTGTCCAATAATGGCAGACAGGAAACAAAGGAGCTGGCTGAAGTTCAGGAAGTAGTGGAGCTGGGCATAAAGCCTATTGCATTATTTATTTATTTTTTACATTTTAATTTATTGCTTTGTCTTTTTAATATTCTTGTATTGTGACTATTTGTTGCTTTTATTTTGCCTTACTCTAGTATTGGTTTATCTTGTTTTTTCCCCATTGTTTTTATTTCTCCTTCTATCTGGCTGAGATTTTCTTCCCCTCTCAATACAGTGCTGTACTTTGCATTTGTGTAGTGTCATTCTTTTATTATTCCTTGCACAATATATAAGTATTACACCAGGATAATTTCTAGTGATGGCCAAATGAAGCGTTTCGAAGCATTATTGCTTTCTGATACAATTGGGTCGAAAATGGTTCATTACTTGAAGCTTCATTCAGATATAAATTGCAGCACCATCTCCTGGTGAAGTAAATGTAATGCAACAAAGCTGACAACCATAAAATGCAAGTAACGCCCCGTTTATTACGTGTTTACCGAGGCGATCAAAGCTGAAACAGTGTTAGTGCTGTGAAACTCATTTATGTAGGTGAATTTTACAGATACTGATGAATTTCATGTGTTCACCTTGATAATAAAACATTAAGCATGATGTGTGTGTAATTATTTCTTTAGACAAGGACAAAAGATCAGACCAGCTTAAAAAAGTTTGAAACCATCACAGAAATTCTAATTGTTTATATTAAAATAGTAACCATTGGCTTTTACCATTTAAACCACTACAGAATTATTTTTTGTAGAGTGTTTGGGACATATTGCATTATTTAATGGTTTCTATAGTTTTTTTTTTTACCTTCACTTTTATAAGAAATGCAGCCGCCATGGTTTCAAACCAACACTGGATTGGGCTGTCAAAGCAGTCAGGTGGTTCGCTACAGGAGTGAACCACTGGCTGCGTCCGAAACCGCATACTTCCCTACTATTTAGTATGGAAAAAAGAGTAGGCGAGTGAAAAAGTATGTACGGATCCAAAAGAGTAGGCGAGAATTACCTGTGTGACGTACTAATTATCGCGAGATTCGGGCTTAAGTGCGTTCGAATATGCCTACTTTCCTACTATATAGTAGGCGAAAACAGTACGTGAAGGAAGCAGTACGTCCGAAACATCAGTATTCATAAAAGAGTAGGCGAGAAGTTCCCGGATGGCTTACTTCTTCCGGCCAGATTTTCGAGTGCTCAACCGATGGATACTCTTCTATCCCAGGAGGCCACGCGAGAGGATACGTCATTATAAAACATCGCAGAGATCAGCGACGCGGGTGCTTTCAAATGTGAGTAAACACGGTTCCTTGTGTTAAAATTGCAAGTGTCGAACTACTGTAGAGTAAACTGTTGAATTGTTGAAGGTGTAAAGACGTTACACAGTAAAGTATAGTTGTGATTTTGCTGTAAAAACAAGTTTTATTATGTATAGCGTTAGCTAACAGGGAAGCTCCAGTAAGGACACGTAAGTTACGTCTCTAAAGTGGATTTACATAAACCATTAAAGACGCTCATTTTAAATGTCTATTTACATCTGACAGGAAAATCTTGAAATATCACAACATGAAATAGGCATCTGAGTGATGAATGTGTGCTATTATGTAGGACAAATCTATAAAGTAACTAAACATAAGTTATCTATTTTATTTGTCCATTAGTTGATAAATTGAGGAACATTTATGTTGGATAAAAAGTTAAAACAACCTCAGCATGTAAATGTAGTGTTGAGCTCATAAATCAGAGGTGATGTGAATCTCGTCTGGATGTTACAGGGACAGATGAACACGTGTGTTTATCCGGTGGAGAGTGGCTCTTGAAGACTTAAAGTTGGTAAAGTTGGTTTTATATTCGCACATTCGCGGACTTCCGCGTTCAATAACTCGTGAACTAAACGTCGTTGCTACACAAAACACCTATCACATATAACTACAGATTAAACATCAGAAGCTACAACATAATTTTCCTCAAAACGATCTTTCCTTCTCACTGGACAAAAAACATTGATCTCTATGCGCAGGCTGCTAAGAAGGGACCATCTGCAAAGTGCAAACCCGAAGGAAAGCTCATTTTAAGAAGAAGATTTAAATATTAAAACAATGTTATTTGTGAAGTAACAATATTCAGCTCACAAGATATTGAATGCAGAACACCGCAAATATAAAAAGCAATACCCAAGTTGCAGACATGATCATATAAGACCTTCACTATGAACAGTCAATTAAAAAAAAAAAAAAAAAAATAGTTTCAGGTTTGATATTTGCTGTGTATTCACCTAGACTGCTTTAGTGTACTTTTGTGTAGGCTATTGTACATACAGTACGCAAAAATGTTTTATGTAAAAGTTACAATTATTCACCAAAGAGATTTTTTTCATGTTGCAAAGGTTGTAGTATGTTCCTACTGACCAGACTGACTTAATACAGGTGGAATTTTCACAGTATCTCCCTTACTGTACGTTCAGTATACAAATATTAATTTTTAATATGTTTATGTAATAAACTGTAATTCACCTATAGTGTGTTTTTATATTAATATTCAATGGTTGTAGTACTTTCCTAGTGATCAGACTGACTTACTCCAGGTGAAATTTGGACAATAACTCCCTTACTGTACGTACAATAAACGAATACGTTTCCAAAAAAATTACTGTAATTCCCCTAAACTATTTTTTCCTGTTTCAAATGCTGTAGTGCTTTCCTAGTGACCTGACTCACTTACTCCAGGTGGAATTTTGACAATAACTCCCTTACTGTACATACAATAAACAACTAAGTTCAAGAAAAAATTACAGTAATTCCCCTAAAGTATTTTTTAATGATGTATAGTTTGTCAAGGTATAACATTAAATCTGATAGTAACTTTGAACTATATAAAAAAACGCTTCAGTGCGCCCGCGCACTGGCAACGGTTAACAGGTTAACGCATTTAAGAATGTTCTTGTGAGGATACTCGACAAAACGGGCATTTTGGCATACATGTGTGTGTTATTGTTCGATTCTGGCGCGCTGCCTGTGCGTTGTGTGTGTGCGTCAGGAGCACTCCCTGCTCATTAGAACTTTCATTGAGTTATTTTTAGAGTGTGGACGCGACGTTCCTGGACGCGGCAGTGCACATCGGCACAGGCTTTCTTTGTCCTGCTCCTCCGTGGCGATGAGGGTGTGCGAAAAAGCAAAACAATCATAAACAAACAAATTTGAAAGTGGGGGGGACACAAACGGGATTTTGAAAAGTGGGGGGGGACATGTCCCCATAGGAAATTACGCCCGTGGCAGAAAGTGCCAACCTGAAGGCTTTCTGCTGCAGTTGTGCGGCTGGTAAAGGATTCTGCAATCACATAGTTGCCATCCTGTACCAGACCGCACACTATTCCCAGCTGGGTCTGCAGGCTGTTCCACCCCCCCTGGCCTGCACAAGTGGCTTACAAAGATGGCACAGACCAAGAACACAGGTGGGTTTGTGATAAGGAGTTTTTCAGTCAACATTAGTAACTACCGATCTTCATCAGTAAAGTTAACATGTGGAATTCCTCAAGGCTCCACACTGGCTCCGATGCTGTTTTCTTTATATATGCTTCCTTTGAGTACTATTTTTAGAAAATATGACTTGAGTTATCATTGTTATGCAGACGACACACAAATGTATTTTCCCATTAACCATGGAAAGAATCTAGAAGAGATGGCTGATTGCCTTGAGGATGTGAAAGCATGGATGTCGCAAAATTTTTTAAGTTTGAATGAGGAAAAGACCGAGGTTATAGTGTTTACACCTTCCAGTCTACACGATACAACAAATACAAATCTTGGTACCTTGACACCATATGTGAAGCCATATGTTAAGAACTTGGGAGTGGTACTAGACAGTGCCCTAAAGCTTGATAGACAGGTCAATCAAGTTGTAAAATCAAGCTTTTACCAGTTACGAACTCTGGTAAAAATTAAGTCTATACTCTCATTCTCTAACTTCGAAAAAGTCATACATGCTTTTATCTCTACCAGGCTGGACTATTGTAATTCGCTCTATGTGGGGATCAGTGAATCATCCATTAACCGCCTCCAAATAGTCCAGAATGCCGCTGCAAGAGTTCTGACAGGAACTCGAAAACGAGATCATATAACTCCTGTCCTTAAGTCACTCCATTGGCTGCCAGTGCGCTATAGAATCACTTTTAAAATTTTATTATTAGCTTTTAAGTCATTACATGGGATGGCTCCATCATACCTCACGGACTTACTGACTGTATATCAACCATCAAGAGCTCTTAGGTCTGCGAACCTAGGCCTTCTGGTGGTTCCAAGAATAAAACTTAAGACTAGAGGAGACAGGGCTTTTTCTAGTGCCGCTCCTAGACTCTGGAATAGCCTCCCTCCTGAAATCAGAGCTGCGCCAACTTTGGGGATTTTTAAAGTGAGGTTAAAGACATTTCTATTTGACCTGTCGTATGCAAATTGAATGTTGAAGCAACTGTCTTGTTGTTATCTGTGTAGTGTATTGCGTCATGTCGTTTTTTATCCTATGTACAGCACTTTGGATCAACGGAAGTTGTGCTTATTTGTGCTTTATAAATAAATTGATTGATTGATTGATTGATAAACATGTCATTATGATTTAAGAACTGATGTGTATCTATAACAACTGTAAATTATTATAAAAACACCCCCAGTAGTGACTACAGACTGTTATTGTTTTTCGTCTTTTACTTAAAGGAATCCATCCTGAACCGGTTAGTGAGCTGGTGGTGCAAAAGCCCAAAACAGTTGGCAAGGACGGTCTGAGGTCCACACTGTACAAGGCATATACAGGTGATTCATTTGTTAACTGTTTTGTTGCTTTGTGAGAGTAAGTTAAGTTTTTTTAATGTTATGACTAACCACATTATGGTTACCGCAGATAAAATGAATAACATTTAAATGTAGTTAAGCACTCATGTCTAACTTTTCTTTTGTGTGACCAATAATCTTGTGTTTCTCTTTGCTCTCTTGTCTAGGACCACTGCCAGATCCATATATGATGGCATCTGGAAGCAAACTAAGCCAGGTGCAGCCCCAACCTCTCATGGCTGTTGTATTGGATGGGGTTTCTGAGATGGAGCTGACGCCATCTAAATTTGGGTCTGTCCCTCGTGGATCCCCCATGTCCTATCACTGTCCACCCAAGAAGTCCAGTGACCTCCTGCTACACCACATGGCTCCAGAATTTCCATCCCTTCCTGTGATGCAGCACACTTTTCCCAGGTTGCATTTCGTCCCGACCTTGCATCAGTGAATGCATCTCCAGTCTCTTTAAGTGTCACCGCAGCTGTCCAGCGAGATATCAAAAGAAACTCAGCAGCAGTCCAAATGTCCTGCGTGGACACAGCTACGGCGACCAAGGCTGACTGCTAGTCGTTTCTGGGATGCTGGTTGTAGTAGGGCGTGTCGTGCAGAGCTGGAGTCTGCAGCTATTCAGATGATCAGAGGCTCCACAAAGCAAACAGCTGCAATGAAGCGTGGTCTACTAGTGGAGCCTGAAGTGCTGGCAAACTATGCTGAACTGTTGCGAGTTAATGTGTTACCAGCAGGATTCGTCATTCACCCTGACGCACCACATCTCGGGGCCAGTCCAGACGGTCGGCTGTATGACCCTTCAGAGTCGCCTCCTTTTGGCCTGGTTGAGGTGAAGAGCAGCACAGAAACTGATCCGTCTCAGGTTGCTCTCCTCAAGGTGCAGGAAGGCCACACCAGTCTGAGGCGTTCACATAAGTACTACTGGCAGGTTCAGGGCCAACTGGCAATCACAGGACTGACATGGTGTGACTTTGTTACCGATACCCTGTCAACTTTAACTGTGGAAAGAATCTGGCGTGAGGACTCATTCATAGCGGAAATGAAAGAGAAATTGGATATATATTATTATGGCACATACATGAATGCATACCTTGAATTACACTAATCTTGTCTTTACCAATCAGTTTAGCCTTCTGTCCTTCTGTTGATGATCTGTAATGTTATTTTTTATTGTAAATGTTTGTTATGAGTTGTTATTAATCAGTTGATGTTACACATACCAAAAAAATAAATGATGCATAATTTTGACCAAAATTGTTTTATTTGTTCATCTAATGTTTTAGTGAAATCAAAGTCACATTTCAACAGAAAAATATTAAGAATATAACAATTATATTTAATTTTCTGTTTAAGAATATGTGGGAACACTAAATTATTTACATACTATTTACACATTATACATTACTTACATACAAAACATTAATTCATTCACTCTTCAAAACAACAAGGTCCTTGATAATTTGCCCAAACACAGCAGTTAAGCCAGATCTGATTCACACTGCCAATCAGTGTGAGCGGCACGGGAGAGTCCCAGATGTGAAAGGGCTTTACCCTACCGATCACTCTCTCCACTATAATGCTGAGGCGGGCAATGGCTTGGGTTTGTTCCGTTTCCTCCTTGCTGAATTGAGCTGAACGCTTAAAAGGTGGAATGATGAGCTTAGCTCCAACGTCAGCAAGGAGGTCTGGAATGAGGAACCCTTTGTCCGCCATGGCATCGTCTCCTGGCTCCAGCAAGGGAAGGACTCCACTGATCCTGGTGATCTCCTTATCTGAGATGCACCCAGTGTACAGGGGTGAGATGAATGTCACCAAACCATTGGGAGCAACTCCAATTAGCCTTTTCAATGTCGTCCTGTTCTTGTAATTTGAAAATGTTTCTGACTGTAAGGTCAGGGATGAGGCTGTCTCCAGGGCAATTTCTGTGCAGTCCAGTACCACTCTGACATTGGGACAGTACCTCTGGAATTTAAGGGGCATAGTGGACTTAATCTTTTCCCTGCTTATCCAGATGGGAAGTGAGCTCAGCATCATAAAAAGATAATTGGCCCAGGTGATGGTAACCCTGCTGACCCTGGCAATGCTCATATTAAACATGTCAGCAATGAGCTGCTCCTTCATGCCAACAGCAACCCGCATGGAGTACATCAAGAACTCATCTATTAATGGCATGATGCGTGATTAATGGACGAGGCTGGGGTCTTGGCAGCCTTCCTCACCTGCCCTCTGTGCTTTGGTCCAGTACAGGCAGATGGTGCAATCGACTCCCAGAAAATAGTAAAAACCCTCTCGGATGGAAATCTGGTGTAGAAACGTATTTGGTCGTCTGACGAACAGTATCGGCTGAAGAGAGTAGGGGGTGGTAGACCAGTGTTTTGCAACTTGGCTTCTCAGTCATGGATGTAGTCCAAAGCCTCATCCAGAGCACCTGTAAAGATAAAGAAATTAAAATCTTAATTTTTGTCTTAACATATTTATGCTACCTTTCAACACAACACAATAATCATGTTTTAAAAAGTATTTTAAGTATTTAATTACAAATTACATTTCATTTATTATTGTTAAGGAAAATAAAAAAATTAGAGCGGGGCACAACCTAACACAGGGCCAGTTGTAACACACTTGTTTTAAATACTTCCACACATGCTAGTATGATGAAACTTGGTGTATTTACTAGCTGCCACAGCAATACATTGTTTCATTATTTTAAAAAAAATGACATTATTTTATATGAACACTTAATAATTGTATTTCATTGAGAAAATATTTGAATACAATATTTTAATATTTTAATAGAGTCTGGCACTGTTCATGGCGACACGTAGCAGCAGTTCGGAAAGCGTGCAGTGTGGTTTTTGTGCTTGTTTGTTGTTTGTTTGGTGCTTTTTATTTTATTTTTATTTTTTTTATTATTAGAATTTTTATTGTTTGGAAACAATGAATTATTTTAATATGACTAGTTTTTTCTTTTTTCTTTTTTTGCACTTTTTGAGTGTTTTTTGCGAGCCTCGTGTACCTCTGCAGTACAGCCGCGAGTTTCTTCTCCTACTACGTGACTCTGGAGAGGGAAGTGTGGATCCCCTGGCAGCGTTTCCAGCAGAGGTTGTCCAGTTGGATCTTACCGCGGCAAACCGAGAGTGTGTATCCAAGCCGAAAGGGGTGAGGAAGAGGGGGAGTCGCGGCGGCATGCGTCAGAGATTGAAGAGACAAGGCCATCGTCGTATTCCTCTCCCTACAGTTATGTTGGGTAATGTTCAGTCACAACGAAATAAACTGGATGAGCTTCGGGCAAATGTAAAATTCCTGAAGGAGTATAGAGAAGCATGTCGTCTTTTTTTTTTTCGGAAACATGGCTCAAGGAACAAGACTCTCATTCCGACTTGGAAATCGATGGATTTGGGGAACCCTATCATTTGGACAGAGATCCAACTGTGACGGGTAAATCACTTGGTGGAGGATTATGCCTTTATGTTAACAAAAGTTGGTGTAATACAGTGGTCGTTAGGGAGACACTATGCACTCCTGACATTGAACTCTTATCTGTTTCCCTTCGACCCTATTACTTACCAAGGGAGTTTCCCCAGATATTTATCACGCTCGTGTACATTCACCCGAGAGCTAATGCTGACTCTGCAACCCGAATTATTGTTAAAACTGTGCAAAGGCTTCAAGGGATCTCGCCAGACACACCGAACTTTATTATGGGTGATTTTAATCACTGTAATATGGAGAAGCCCCAGTGTGGTTTTTATCAGTATGTAACCTGTTTTACACGCTATATGAAATGTCTGGATCATTGTTACGGATCTGTTAAGGGAGCATACAAATCGTTTTGTAGAGCTCCCTTGGGTTCATCCGATCATAATGTTGTGCACTTGGTTCCATTATACAAATCGGTCCTGAAGAAAACTAAGCCGGAACATCGTTCAGTTCCGGTGTGGTCAGTTGAATCTATAAACCGTATCCAGGACTGTTTTAGTTGCACAGATTGGGATGTGTTTACTGATGTTCTTGTTATTTCTTGTTATTTCTTGTTATTCCCAGGAAAGAAATAGCCATTTATCAGAATAATAAACCATGGGTCACTAAATCGGTTAAAAATACAATCATTCAGAGAAATATTTGTTTTAATCAAGGTAAAGTGACTCAGTATAAGGTATTTAAAAAACAAGTTAAAAAAGAACTTAAAATGGCAAGGCTTAATTATAAGGTCAAAGTAGAGGATATGTTAAGAACTGGGAATTCATGTTCTGCATGGGAGGGGGTGAAATCCATGATGGGGATGAATTCCAAAAAACGTAATATTTATCTTGATGGGAAGCTTGATTTTGATCTTTCTAATTAATCTTTCTAATCTTCCCCCAATTAAACACGGGGTCTTTTGGCAGGCCTTGAAGCCTTCAATGGTGTCGATGTAAATGGATCTATTGTGGCCCATGACATTTCAGTAGTTGTGTTGCCTATCCCCACACTTTGAGATGACACTGTCACCTGTATGCCTACCAGTAAAAAATGTATATCATTTGTAAGGGGAATAATGGTAACCCATACAAGATTTCAATAGCGGGGCACAAGTCATCTTTTCAGTACATTAGTGCAGACGGATCTTGATGATTATGAATAGAACTGCAATAGCAGCTGACTTACCGAGCTAAACAAGCTGGCATTTAACAATAGTACACAATTAATCTGTCCTTATAATACAGCACATATGCACTTAATGATAAGTAACATTACCTTTGCTTCGAAGGTGGGACCTCATTGTGTTCAAAGACAGCTGTGTTCCCTTACACAAGACGATAGGATCATCAGTTTGGCAGCCTACATCATGAGTACGCAAGGGCTGTGGTGTACTCTGAAATACAAGCGTGCTAACTAATCATACGGCAGTTCTCAAAAATTAAAACATTTTAACAAATTGACTAACGTTAGATGCCTTGTCAAATAAATATAGCTTCAACTTATGTGGTGGAGAATGTGACGGTAGCTAGAAGGATCGAGTGAGCTAACATTATCTGTGAGCAACTAAACTAACGTAGTTAGCCCCTGACGTGTTGTTGTTGATGAAATAGACGAAAGTAAAATTATTTGACAAAAGGGAATTTACATATGTATCTACAGTAGTATTTTGTAGATTTAAATGACAACACAGGCAAGAAATAGCAACCTCAGCGTAAATACTTTGTCATACTATTTAGTTATGTATGCTAGTTACTTGGAGTTTGCTATTTGTTACTGTACTAGGATCTTGCACTGGATCTAGATAACACAGTGTAAATTATCGTTAATAAAATCACTACTTACCGCTTGCGCAAATATAGTTGGAACTGCCCCCTTCTTCAGTATGAGACGCTGAGAGAAGCCTGCTTGAAATTGTCCCAGGTTAGAAAAACATTCCCTGGTGAAATGGGCAAACTAACAATTTCAAATTAAATTGTTGCGGTATCCGATTATACATAAACCTCAACCACGCCTGTTGACATGTCTTTTCTGTGGGAAGGGTATGAAAAGTCGTCACATCCCCTGCACAGCCTGGAACATAACATTTTTTTCAATGATCTGCCATTTTCCCTATGATCCTCCTCCTGCTTGTTTCTTCACCTGCAGAACTTCCGATGATTCGGCTGCGCAGTTTCGCCTGGCACTGAGCATGGGCTGGCATATGCAAATTTTTGGAGGTGTACATATTAATGATCCCGACTGTTGCGTCACAGTCGGTGTTATGTGGAGATTCGCCTGTTTTTCAGGGGTGTTTTTCAAAAACGAGATTTAAATAAGAAGGAGAAAACTATGGTGTTTGAGACTCACTGTATGTCATGTCCATGTACTGAACTCTTGTTATTTAACTATGCCAAGATAAATTTGATTTCAAATTCTACGGCACCTTTAAACAGAGAATATTTGTTTTTTATATAATTTACATACTTTAAAAATAGAGACTCCAAGCGTTGTATAGACATGCGTTTCAAGTAGTGATGTGTCGTTCATGAACGATTCGTTCATTTTGAACGAATCTTTAATATGACTCGGGACTACCGACCCAGTTAACAATTTTTGGTTCCCAGAACGTTCCCAGAACGTTATTTTCAGGTTCCCAGAAAGTTCCCAGAACGTTCCCAGAACAAACATTCTAACGTTCCCTGTTGGTTAGCTAGAAAAGTTTTCTTTACGTTAATAGAACGTTCCCTATAGGTTAGAGGAACATTCCGGGAACGTTCCTGGAAGGTTCCCGGAACGTTGCAGAAAGGTTCTCGGAACGTTCCCGAAAGGTTCCCGGAACGTTCCTCGAACGTTCTCCTAACCTCTACATCCTGGTATGCCTGTACACAAATTATAGGTCTACAAACAAATATTCTACATTGTTTATTATTCAAACACTTAAGAATCCAATGAATAGGCTATATTATTATTACAATAAATTGAATTTACAGAAACTATCTCTATAATATATATATATATATATATATATATATATATATATATATAATTACACTTTCATGCATCATTAATAAGTAAATCAGTCATAAGTAAATCAATCAGTTTGAATTAAATAAATAAATCAGCACACAATCCATGTTTTTGTTGATTCATTGTTTAATTATCAACCTAAAATAAGTAATTAAAAACAGCGTTATCAAAATGTATTCAGGAACAGTAATTTACATTTATTATTTAAAACATGAAAATATTTAAATAAATAAAATTGCACAAACATTTTAATTAAAACAATCTTTTTGCTAACTAGCCTATAACTTTGAAAAAGTAACAACAAAAATGAAAAAGTATTAATTTATATACAATATACGATGTGGTAATCTTCACTCCGCTCAGAACAGGTAAACTCCCAACAACGTTATCTGCAAATTTAACAAGAAAATGAAAAGACAATGCGTTACATGGACATTAGATGAAACAATTAGATGAACAATTAAAGAAACAATCTTCTGTCATGAAGTGGGTTGAAGTCACGAAGTGGAAGATGGTTTTCCCGAAACCTCCTTAACGCTACGTCGTTCTTAAGTTACACTATTCGTTAAACGTTCTTAGTTAAGTATACCTTCTTCGGAAGGTTGGTCTGGACCACTGTTAGCTTAACCTTATCACTGTTGCAAGGCTGGGCTTCCCGATAACGTTGTCTCTTAGCGCGCTACGAAGACTCTTAAATAACTTGACTAAAGTTATACTAGTAATGGTGTGTTCCCCGAACTATACCTTAGAAAGCTGCTTAAGATATTCCTTCTTACGTGCTAGTCTATTTTAGTTTGGATTATTTTTTATAATATCCAATAGTCCTACTAAATGTAATTTCAACTATTTCTGAAGTGCTTCTTTGACAAAGAACGCCGCTTTCTCACATAACGCAGAAGCAGCCAGTGGTGTAGTCTACGTGATACGCAGGTATACGCCGTATACCCACTAGAAAAGGCAGTAGGGGTTCAATCTTCAGCTGGCTGGCAGGAGCCGCCACTGGCAGGTCACATGACCGTCAGTGGCAGACTGGCAGCTGCCAGTCTGATTCTGGCATATCACGCGACCTGCCAGTGGCTGGTTGGCATACAGTCTGATTCTGGCATACAGTCTGATTCTGGACGTGACCTGCCAGTGGCTGGTTGGCATACAGTCTGATTCTGGCATACAGTCTGATTCTGGACGTGACCTGTCAGTGGCTGGTTGGCGTCTGCCAGTCTGATTCTGGCATTTCACGTGACCTGTCAGTGGCTGGTTGGCGTCTGCCAGTCTGATTCTGGCATTTCACGTGACCTGTCAGTGGCTGGTTGGCGTCTGCCAGTCTGATTCTGGCATTTCACGTGACCTGTCAGTGGCTGGTTGGCATACAGTCTGATTCTGGACGTGACCTGTCAGTGGCTGGTTGGCGTCTGCCAGTCTGATTCTGGCATACAGTCTGATTCTGGACGTGACCTGTCAGTGGCTGGTTGGCGTCTGCCAGTCTGATTCTGGCATTTCACGTGACCTGTCAGTGGCTGGTTGGCATACAGTCTGATTTTGGCATTTCACGTGACCTGTCAGTGGCTGGTTGGCGTCTGCCAGTCTGATTCTGGCATATCATGTGACCTGTCAGTGGCTTGTTGGCGTCTGCCAGTCTGATTCTGGCATTTCACGTGACCTGTCAGTGGCTGGTTGGCGTCTGCCAGTCTGATTCTGGCATTTCACGTGACCTGTCAGTGGCTGGTTGGCATACAGTCTGATTTTGGCATTTCACGTGACCTGTCAGTGGCTGGTTGGCGTCTGCCAGTCTGATTCTGGCATATCACGTGACCTGTCAGTGGCTGGTTGGCGTCTGCCAGTCTGATTCTGGCATATCACGTGACCTGTCAGTGGCTGGTTGGTGTCTGCCAGTCTGATTCTGGCATTTCATGTGACCTGTCAGTGGCTGGTTGGCATACAGTCTGATTCTGGCATTTCACGTGACCTGTCAGTGGCTGGTTGGCATACAGTCTGATTCTGGCATTTCACGTGACCTATCAGTGGCTGGTTGGCGTCTGCCAGTCTGATTCTGGCATTTCACGTGACCTGTCAGTGGCTGGTTGGCGTCTGCCAGTCTGATTCTGGCATTTCACATGACCTGTCAGTGGCTGGTTGGCATACAGTCTGATTCTGGCATTTCACGTGACCTGTCAGTGGCTGGTTGGCGTCTGCCAGTCTGATTCTGGCATATCACGTGACCTGTCAGTGGCTGGTTGGTGTCTGCCAGTCTGATTCTGGCATTTCACGTGACCTGTCAGTGGCTGGTTGGCATACAGTCTGATTCTGGCATTTCACGTGACCTGTCAGTGGCTGGTTGGCGTCTGCCAGTCTGATTCTGGCATTTCACGTGACCTATCAGTGGCTGGTTGGCATACAGTCTGATTCTGGCATTTCACGTGACCTGTCAGTGGCTGGTTGGCGTCTGCCAGTCTGATTCTGGCATTTCACGTGACCTATCAGTGGCTGGTTGGCATACAGTCTGATTCTGGCATTTCACGTGACCTGTCAGTGGCTGGTTGGCGTCTGCCAGTCTGATTCTGGCATTTCACGTGACCTGTCAGTGGCTGGTTGGCGTCTGCCAGTCTGATTCTGGCATATCACATGACCTGTCAGTGGCTGGTTGGCGTCTGCCAGTCTGATTCTGGCATTTCACGTGACCTGTCAGTGGCTGGTTGGCATACAGTCTGATTCTGGCATTTCACGTGACCTGTCAGTGGCTGGTTGGTGTCTGCCAGTCTGATTCTGGCATTTCACGTGACCTGTCAGTGGCTGGTTGGCATACAGTCTGATTCTGGCATTTCACGTGACCTGTCAGTGGCTGGTTGGCGTCTGCCAGTCTGATTCTGGCATATCACGTGACCTGTCAGTGGCTGGTTGGCGTCTGCCAGTCTGATTCTGGCATTTCACGTGACCTGTCAGTGGCTGGTTGGCGTCTGCCAGTCTGATTCTGGCATTTCACGTGACCTGTCAGTGGCTGGTTGGCATACAGTCTGATTCTGGCATTTCACGTGACCTGTCAGTGGCTGGTTGGCGTCTGCCAGTCTGATTCTGGCATTTCACGTGACCTGTCAGTGGCTGGTTGGCGTCTGCCAGTCTGATTCTGGCATATCACATGACCTGTCAGTGGCTGGTTGGCGTCTGCCAGTCTGATTCTGGCATTTCACGTGACCTGTCAGTGGCTGGTTGGCATACAGTCTGATTCTGGCATTTCACGTGACCTGTCAGTGGCTGGTTGGTGTCTGCCAGTCTGATTCTGGCATTTCACGTGACCTGTCAGTGGCTGGTTGGCATACAGTCTGATTCTGGCATTTCACGTGACCTGTCAGTGGCTGGTTGGCGTCTGCCAGTCTGATTCTGGCATATCACGTGACCTGTCAGTGGCTGGTTGGCGTCTGCCAGTCTGATTCTGGCATTTCACGTGACCTGTCAGTGGCTGGTTGGCATTTTAGAGAAATCAGACTGGCAGATTACCCCACTGTAAGGCCTACTCTTAGATGAGCGCCCACCAAAGCGTCAGTAAGCAACCAGTCTGATCACGTCCATTTTAACTGGTTTAATTGGGATACAATTCTCTAAAACATTACTAATACTAAATAATAGATGCATGAGATTCCATTCATAAAAAGAAAACAATTTATTTCCTTACAGCGAGAGTGTCAGGCAACGCGTTATACACGCAGTTCAGCCGCGGCTGACTGGATTGAGCATCCGGTAAAGCGTCAGTCAACTGCCAGTCTGAATTCTCTAAAATGCCAATCATGCAAAAGAACATAATCACATCAACAGATGCATAATAAACGAGCTAGAGAGGGAGGAACACAAAACAGATAAACTGGCAAAAATCAATGGTTTCTGAAACTTGCAAAAGGCAGACTGCCAGACAATAGCCAGCCACTGGCAGGTCACGTGATACACCAGAATCAGACTGGCAGCTGCCAGTCTGCCACTGACGGTCACGTGACCTGCCAGTGGCGGCTCCTGCCAGCCAGCTGAAGATTGAACCCCCAACATCTATCGGCGTGTGACCCTGTTAGCCCCTGACGTGTTGTTGTTGATGAAATAGACGAAAGTAAAATTATTTGACAAAAGGGAATTTACATATGTATCTACAGTAGTATTTTGTAGATTTAAATGACAACACAGGCAAGAAATAGCAACCTCAGCGTAAATACTTTGTCATACTATTTAGTTATGTATGCTAGTTACTTGGAGTTTGCTATTTGTTACTGTACTAGGATCTTGCACTGGATCTAGATAACACAGTGTAAATTATCGTTAATAAAATCACTACTTACCGCTTGCGCAAATATAGTTGGAACTGCCCCCTTCTTCAGTATGAGACGCTGAGAGAAGCCTGCTTGAAATTGTCCCAGGTTAGAAAAACATTCCCTGGTGAAATGGGCAAACTAACAATTTCAAATTAAATTGTTGCGGTATCCGATTATACATAAACCTCAACCACGCCTGTTGACATGTCTTTTCTGTGGGAAGGGTATGAAAAGTCGTCACATCCCCTGCACAGCCTGGAACATAACATTTTTTTCAATGATCTGCCATTTTCCCTATGATCCTCCTCCTGCTTGTTTCTTCACCTGCAGAACTTCCGATGATTCGGCTGCGCAGTTTCGCCTGGCACTGAGCATGGGCTGGCATATGCAAATTTTTGGAGGTGTACATATTAATGATCCCGACTGTTGCGTCACAGTCGGTGTTATGTGGAGATTCGCCTGTTTTTCAGGGGTGTTTTTCAAAAACGAGATTTAAATAAGAAGGAGAAAACTATGGTGTTTGAGACTCACTGTATGTCATGTCCATGTACTGAACTCTTGTTATTTAACTATGCCAAGATAAATTTGATTTCAAATTCTACGGCACCTTTAAACAGAGAATATTTGTTTTTTATATAATTTACATACTTTAAAAATAGAGACTCCAAGCGTTGTATAGACATGCGTTTCAAGTAGTGATGTGTCGTTCATGAACGATTCGTTCATTTTGAACGAATCTTTAATATGACTCGGGACTACCGACCCAGTTAACAATTTTTGGTTCCCAGAACGTTCCCAGAACGTTATTTTCAGGTTCCCAGAAAGTTCCCAGAACGTTCCCAGAACAAACATTCTAACGTTCCCTGTTGGTTAGCTAGAAAAGTTTTCTTTACGTTAATAGAACGTTCCCTATAGGTTAGAGGAACATTCCGGGAACGTTCCTGGAAGGTTCCCGGAACGTTGCAGAAAGGTTCTCGGAACGTTCCCGAAAGGTTCCCGGAACGTTCCTCGAACGTTCTCCTAACCTCTACATCCTGGTATGCCTGTACACAAATTATAGGTCTACAAACAAATATTCTACATTGTTTATTATTCAAACACTTAAGAATCCAATGAATAGGCTATATTATTATTACAATAAATTGAATTTACAGAAACTATCTCTATAATATATATATATATATATATATATATATATATATATATATATAATTACACTTTCATGCATCATTAATAAGTAAATCAGTCATAAGTAAATCAATCAGTTTGAATTAAATAAATAAATCAGCACACAATCCATGTTTTTGTTGATTCATTGTTTAATTATCAACCTAAAATAAGTAATTAAAAACAGCGTTATCAAAATGTATTCAGGAACAGTAATTTACATTTATTATTTAAAACATGAAAATATTTAAATAAATAAAATTGCACAAACATTTTAATTAAAACAATCTTTTTGCTAACTAGCCTATAACTTTGAAAAAGTAACAACAAAAATGAAAAAGTATTAATTTATATACAATATACGATGTGGTAATCTTCACTCCGCTCAGAACAGGTAAACTCCCAACAACGTTATCTGCAAATTTAACAAGAAAATGAAAAGACAATGCGTTACATGGACATTAGATGAAACAATTAGATGAACAATTAAAGAAACAATCTTCTGTCATGAAGTGGGTTGAAGTCACGAAGTGGAAGATGGTTTTCCCGAAACCTCCTTAACGCTACGTCGTTCTTAAGTTACACTATTCGTTAAACGTTCTTAGTTAAGTATACCTTCTTCGGAAGGTTGGTCTGGACCACTGTTAGCTTAACCTTATCACTGTTGCAAGGCTGGGCTTCCCGATAACGTTGTCTCTTAGCGCGCTACGAAGACTCTTAAATAACTTGACTAAAGTTATACTAGTAATGGTGTGTTCCCCGAACTATACCTTAGAAAGCTGCTTAAGATATTCCTTCTTACGTGCTAGTCTATTTTAGTTTGGATTATTTTTTATAATATCCAATAGTCCTACTAAATGTAATTTCAACTATTTCTGAAGTGCTTCTTTGACAAAGAACGCCGCTTTCTCACATAACGCAGAAGCAGCCAGTGGTGTAGTCTACGTGATACGCAGGTATACGCCGTATACCCACTAGAAAAGGCAGTAGGGGTTCAATCTTCAGCTGGCTGGCAGGAGCCGCCACTGGCAGGTCACATGACCGTCAGTGGCAGACTGGCAGCTGCCAGTCTGATTCTGGCATATCACGCGACCTGCCAGTGGCTGGTTGGCATACAGTCTGATTCTGGCATACAGTCTGATTCTGGACGTGACCTGCCAGTGGCTGGTTGGCATACAGTCTGATTCTGGCATACAGTCTGATTCTGGACGTGACCTGTCAGTGGCTGGTTGGCGTCTGCCAGTCTGATTCTGGCATTTCACGTGACCTGTCAGTGGCTGGTTGGCGTCTGCCAGTCTGATTCTGGCATTTCACGTGACCTGTCAGTGGCTGGTTGGCGTCTGCCAGTCTGATTCTGGCATTTCACGTGACCTGTCAGTGGCTGGTTGGCATACAGTCTGATTCTGGACGTGACCTGTCAGTGGCTGGTTGGCGTCTGCCAGTCTGATTCTGGCATACAGTCTGATTCTGGACGTGACCTGTCAGTGGCTGGTTGGCGTCTGCCAGTCTGATTCTGGCATTTCACGTGACCTGTCAGTGGCTGGTTGGCATACAGTCTGATTTTGGCATTTCACGTGACCTGTCAGTGGCTGGTTGGCGTCTGCCAGTCTGATTCTGGCATATCATGTGACCTGTCAGTGGCTTGTTGGCGTCTGCCAGTCTGATTCTGGCATTTCACGTGACCTGTCAGTGGCTGGTTGGCGTCTGCCAGTCTGATTCTGGCATTTCACGTGACCTGTCAGTGGCTGGTTGGCATACAGTCTGATTTTGGCATTTCACGTGACCTGTCAGTGGCTGGTTGGCGTCTGCCAGTCTGATTCTGGCATATCACGTGACCTGTCAGTGGCTGGTTGGCGTCTGCCAGTCTGATTCTGGCATATCACGTGACCTGTCAGTGGCTGGTTGGTGTCTGCCAGTCTGATTCTGGCATTTCATGTGACCTGTCAGTGGCTGGTTGGCATACAGTCTGATTCTGGCATTTCACGTGACCTGTCAGTGGCTGGTTGGCATACAGTCTGATTCTGGCATTTCACGTGACCTATCAGTGGCTGGTTGGCGTCTGCCAGTCTGATTCTGGCATTTCACGTGACCTGTCAGTGGCTGGTTGGCGTCTGCCAGTCTGATTCTGGCATTTCACATGACCTGTCAGTGGCTGGTTGGCATACAGTCTGATTCTGGCATTTCACGTGACCTGTCAGTGGCTGGTTGGCGTCTGCCAGTCTGATTCTGGCATATCACGTGACCTGTCAGTGGCTGGTTGGTGTCTGCCAGTCTGATTCTGGCATTTCACGTGACCTGTCAGTGGCTGGTTGGCATACAGTCTGATTCTGGCATTTCACGTGACCTGTCAGTGGCTGGTTGGCGTCTGCCAGTCTGATTCTGGCATTTCACGTGACCTATCAGTGGCTGGTTGGCATACAGTCTGATTCTGGCATTTCACGTGACCTGTCAGTGGCTGGTTGGCGTCTGCCAGTCTGATTCTGGCATTTCACGTGACCTATCAGTGGCTGGTTGGCATACAGTCTGATTCTGGCATTTCACGTGACCTGTCAGTGGCTGGTTGGCGTCTGCCAGTCTGATTCTGGCATTTCACGTGACCTGTCAGTGGCTGGTTGGCGTCTGCCAGTCTGATTCTGGCATATCACATGACCTGTCAGTGGCTGGTTGGCGTCTGCCAGTCTGATTCTGGCATTTCACGTGACCTGTCAGTGGCTGGTTGGCATACAGTCTGATTCTGGCATTTCACGTGACCTGTCAGTGGCTGGTTGGTGTCTGCCAGTCTGATTCTGGCATTTCACGTGACCTGTCAGTGGCTGGTTGGCATACAGTCTGATTCTGGCATTTCACGTGACCTGTCAGTGGCTGGTTGGCGTCTGCCAGTCTGATTCTGGCATATCACGTGACCTGTCAGTGGCTGGTTGGCGTCTGCCAGTCTGATTCTGGCATTTCACGTGACCTGTCAGTGGCTGGTTGGCGTCTGCCAGTCTGATTCTGGCATTTCACGTGACCTGTCAGTGGCTGGTTGGCATACAGTCTGATTCTGGCATTTCACGTGACCTGTCAGTGGCTGGTTGGCGTCTGCCAGTCTGATTCTGGCATTTCACGTGACCTGTCAGTGGCTGGTTGGCGTCTGCCAGTCTGATTCTGGCATATCACATGACCTGTCAGTGGCTGGTTGGCGTCTGCCAGTCTGATTCTGGCATTTCACGTGACCTGTCAGTGGCTGGTTGGCATACAGTCTGATTCTGGCATTTCACGTGACCTGTCAGTGGCTGGTTGGTGTCTGCCAGTCTGATTCTGGCATTTCACGTGACCTGTCAGTGGCTGGTTGGCATACAGTCTGATTCTGGCATTTCACGTGACCTGTCAGTGGCTGGTTGGCGTCTGCCAGTCTGATTCTGGCATATCACGTGACCTGTCAGTGGCTGGTTGGCGTCTGCCAGTCTGATTCTGGCATTTCACGTGACCTGTCAGTGGCTGGTTGGCATTTTAGAGAAATCAGACTGGCAGATTACCCCACTGTAAGGCCTACTCTTAGATGAGCGCCCACCAAAGCGTCAGTAAGCAACCAGTCTGATCACGTCCATTTTAACTGGTTTAATTGGGATACAATTCTCTAAAACATTACTAATACTAAATAATAGATGCATGAGATTCCATTCATAAAAAGAAAACAATTTATTTCCTTACAGCGAGAGTGTCAGGCAACGCGTTATACACGCAGTTCAGCCGCGGCTGACTGGATTGAGCATCCGGTAAAGCGTCAGTCAACTGCCAGTCTGAATTCTCTAAAATGCCAATCATGCAAAAGAACATAATCACATCAACAGATGCATAATAAACGAGCTAGAGAGGGAGGAACACAAAACAGATAAACTGGCAAAAATCAATGGTTTCTGAAACTTGCAAAAGGCAGACTGCCAGACAATAGCCAGCCACTGGCAGGTCACGTGATACACCAGAATCAGACTGGCAGCTGCCAGTCTGCCACTGACGGTCACGTGACCTGCCAGTGGCGGCTCCTGCCAGCCAGCTGAAGATTGAACCCCCAACATCTATCGGCGTGTGACGTTATTTTAACGCGTGGCGGCGTGTGACGTTAACTTATCGCCTGACGGCGCTTATTTAATGCCTGGCGGCGTTATGAAGACGCCGTTTTAATATTGATACGGCAGTCAAAAGTACGCAAATTATGAACCATTTGGCTTTCGATATGTTGGCACTGCGTGGAGGACGGAATAAAACCTTGTCGCAGCCGTAATGCGCCGCAGGCGTTTGCAGTGTAAATGAGGGACAATGCATTGATCATGGCCAAAATACACTGCAGTTTTACCCAAAAAGCGCATTGATCACATATATTGTGTTTTAAACAGTCAATCAAATGACCAACAGCAATTAAATAAGAAAACAAATGTCCAAAAACAAACTTATTGCCCGAAAAATAAAAACAAAGATGAACCAAAAGTTATAAATGAAATTATTAATAAAATAAGTTTCTTGTCTTTTCTCTTAAATTAATTAGAAAACGAAATAAAACAATGCCAACTTATCCATTATAGAGTACTCTGTCTGTACACACACCGCGGTTCAGCCGCGCGTGTCTAGTGATGTTACGTCTGACACCGACGCTCCGAAGCTTGCTTCAAACTCGAACGGTCCTTTTTTTTTTTGGATCAATCTTTACTATTTGTTACGTTGAAAATAAAACATTGATTCAATGTTTTTATTTTTTTTTTATTTTTTTTACGAACTTTATTATGAGCAATACACAGTACAACTCGAACGGTCCTTGCAATGAACCACTGCTTCGGAGCTTGTATCATTACGTCACTAGTCACGTGAAAATGACGTCTGAAGCAAACACACTGCTTCACTCCTGTAGTGAACCACATGGCTGCTTTGACAGCCCAATCCAGTGTTGGCAGGTTTGAAACCTGGCGGCTGTATTTCTTATAAAAGTGAAGGTAAAAAAAAAAACTATAGAAACCATTACAGAAATTCTATTGGACAATGTTTTTCATGGGAATTTATTGGTTGTAATGGGAATTGTAGTGGTCTCTGTGGGTCTCTATGTGTTGGGTTGTATTGGTGGGGGCATTAAATCCTAATGGAATATGTCCCGAACACACTACAAAAAAGAATTATGTAGTGGTTTAAATGGTAAAAAGCCAATGGTTACTATTTTAATATAAACCATTAAAATTTCTGTGATGGTTTCAAACTTTTTGATCTTCTGTCCTTGTCTAAAGAAATAATTACACAGACACATCCTGCTTAATCTTTTATTATCAAGGTGAACACATGAAATTCATTAGTATCTGTAAAATTCACCTACATAAATGAGTTTCACAGCAAACACTGTTTAAGCTTTGATCACCTCGGTAAACACGTAATAAACGGGGCGTTATGGTTGTCAGCTTTGTTGCATTACATTTACTTCACCAGGAGATGGTGCTGCAATTTCTATCTGAATGAAGCTTCGAGTAATGAACCATTTTCGACACAATTGTATCAGAAAGCAATAATGCTTCGAAACGCTTCATTTGGCCATCACTACGCGTGTCAAACGCTGCCTGTGTGAAAGCAAAACGCGCGTGTCCTGCTCCTGCGCCGCTTGAAACCGGCGTCAGGGTACGCGCGCTACACACAGCCTACGGCGTGAGTTCGACGCATTAGTATAAATTGGGCTTAATTGACTTCACCTGTCTCCGTTTAACGTTAATCCAATGGCGTCGCTGTGTCCAGTTTATAACGCTAGCTTCAATTGCACTGATGGATGGAGCAAAATGGCGGTGAGGGTGTGTGTTCGTCTCCGAGCCCTGATTAAAAGGTAAGAAGATATCAATATTTACAGTATGGAGGTGAATTTGACTTCAAAATCAGTCTAGAGGTATTGCTGAGGGATTCACTGCGGATGATGAGTGAACAGTCATGACACAATCACAAATCAGCACCAAAGGCTGTTTTTGTTGTATAATTTTTCTGAGGTAAACCTTTTCTAAAAACTGATTATGAACAATTCATTAATAATATATCTACATATGTCGCTGGTTTACCAGAGGCCAGACTGTGTCTTAGGAACTAACGTTAATAACCCATGAACGCTTGTGTCCGCCCCTGAATAAAACATTTTAAAAGATTATTGTGACTTTTTATCTTTCAATTGCGAGTTTGTATCTCGCAATTTTGACCTATTTCAAAATTGTAAGATTATAAAGTACAATTCTGAGTTAAAATGTATATAAAAAAAGACAATTGTGCATTTATATCACGCAATTGTGAGGGGGAAAAAAGTCCCAGTTAGGCCTACTCTTTTTATTTTATTTTTTTATTTTTTTTATTGGCGGAAACAAGCTTCAATATTAATCTGACCAACTAGCTGGTAATCATATGTTCAAATTATGCCATACTAAGTTATGACCAGTCTTAAAGGAATAGTTCACATCAAAATGAAAATAATGTCATTTACTCGTCCTCAAGTTGTTCCAAACCTGTATGAATGTCTTTCTTCTGCTGAACACAAATATGATATTTTGAAGAATGTATATTACCAAATAGTACCCCGTTGACTTCCATAGTATTTTACATTTCTATGGAAGTCAATGGGGTCCATCAAGTGTTTGGTTACAAGGTTTTACAACGAGCGACAGTCTGTCAGTCTCCATACGGCTCGTTTATTCCATGTTTAAAGTCGGTTTTCAGTGTTTCGACATCAATGTACTGATAATCCTGATGTGTTCAGAGAGCAGTCTGACACTTCAGACCCAGTGAAAGTCTGTTGGAGAGCAGACAGACAAGCTATCCATCAGGTTGATGAGGATGGGGCTCCATCCAAGAGCTTCAGCTTCGGTGAGTTGAGCTTCAGTGGATCTTCCCCAGTGTGTGTGTGTGTGTGTGTGTGTTCTGACCCTGGTGTGTTTCAGACCGAGTATTCAGCGCCCAGGAGACCACCGCACAGCTCTACCAGGACATCGCCAAGCCGCTGGTCGTGTCCGCCGTCGAAGGCTATAACGGTGAGGCCGGAACATCTGTAGTTCATCACACAGCCAATCAGATTGGCTGATCCCCCTGAACTTATAGTAGTTCACTTCAGAATTAAAATGTCCTGATAATTTCCTCTCCCCCACGTCATCCAAGATATTTTTGAGGAAAACACTCCAGGATGTTTCTCCATATAGTGTCTTCAATGGGGTCCAAGGGGTCGACGGTCCTGATGTGAGTTTCAGTGCAGCTTCAAAGTCTCGACACGATCCAGCCGAGGAATAAGAGTCTTATCTAGACAAACCAGCGGACATTTTATTTAAAAAATAAACATTAATATACTTTAATAACCACAAATGCTGGTCTTGCACTCGCTGTGATGCGCCACACATTACGTCATCAGGTTGAAAGGTCAAGCGTGACGTAGGCGAAAGTACCATCCAATATTTACAAAGCGAACATGCAAAGACTAAATCAAACGCCATTTACTAAATAAATAAAAGGTAAAACCACGATGTCTGACGATTGTGAAGTTGGAGGAGAAATTGAGATGGAGTTTTTCGCTCTAGCCTACATTTCTGAACTGAAACACGCGTGACCTTTCAACCTGATGACGTAATACGTGACGCATCGCAGCTAGTGCAAGACGTGCATTTGTGGTTCTAAACTTATTTTTGCTTACCCTACTGTAGTCCACTATATGGAGAAACATCCTGGAATGACCTAATCCTTTAAGACATGGTGCAATCTCAACTACAGGAAATAGAAATGCATGCTATATGAACATAATGGGTGTAGTATATTGTGCACTAGAGGCATGTTGTGCACTTACTCAGAGTTTGAATGCATCATCTCCTGTTTCAGGCACGATATTCGCCTATGGACAGACGTCATCCGGAAAGACCTACTCCATGATGGGAAGCGAGCATAACCCTGGAGTGATTCCTCTCGCCATGGCCGACGTCTTCAAAACTATTGAAAATGTAAGCGTCGGCGAATCTTCCTTTTGCCAGGGTTCGTACGAAGTACTTGGCGTACTTGAATTTAACTTTTTGAAAGTCCTGGAAAACCCATGAAAACAGCCATATATATTTAAGAAAAGTTAATTGAAAAGTGCTTGAATTATTGAAAGACAATAGATGTGAAATTGTTTAATTTTATCGATGAAACAATCTTTTCACTCAAAATGAACTCTGCAGCCCGTCTGATACAGATATAGAGACACTTCGCACGACTACGAGCGTGATATTGCTCATATAAATATCCAAGTATATGATACAGCTTTCATTCTTCATGCCAATCATATATTCATGAGAAAAATAATCAGTTTGAATGAGGAAACTATCTTCATGGTATCCTTTCAAAGGTGAAAGTTTCCACAGTCATTGCATGTGCTGCACTTTATTTGTACAATTGTTTTATTTGTTCATTTTCATTTGTCGGTTTACTTTTTTTATATATATATATATATATATATATATATCTATATATAATTTGAAAGATAATAAAGATATGGTTTGATAAGTGAGATCTCTGATTGTAGTTCTTGAAACCCAAAGGTAGTGCTTTAAAAGTCCAGTTTTACCACGAGTTTTGAGATCTGAGCCGGTGTACAGAGCTCACGCTTCAGGCTTTTCCTCATAAATGACGGCATTGTCTTTTTGGGGCGAATCGTAGTTGAAGAGTAGTTAATTTCAGTACGCCTGTCTTGTACATTTGTTAACGGTTCATTAACCAAGGCCTTTTCTGGCGGTGAGCATTTAACAGCTTTATTTCTTTGCGTCGTCTTCCAGTTTCCGGAGAAGGAGTTTCTCCTGCGCGTGAGTTATATGGAGATCTACAACGAGACGGTCACGGATCTGCTCTGCGACAGCTGGAAGAGACGGCCTCTGGAGATCCAGGAAGGGGACCATGTGAGTGTTTGGTTGGACTCGTACAGCAGATGCGAGTGTAACAGCAGAAGTTAAGTTAAGTTGTTAAGATGTAAAGTTTCAGATCTTAAAGGGGTAATTCAACCAAAAATGAAAATTAGCCCATGATTTACTCACCCTCAGGTCATCCTAGGTGTATGTGACTTTCCTCTGTCAGACGAACACAGAGTTATATTAAAAAATGTCCTGGTTTATAATGGCAGTGAATGGTTGTTTCTGTTTTGAAGTCCATAAAAGTGCATCTGTCCATGATAAAAGTGCATCTGTCCATGATAAAAGTGCATCTGTCCATGATAAAAGTGCATCTGTCCATGATAAAAGTGCATCTGTCCATGATAAAAGTGCATTTGTCCATCATAAAAGTGCATCTGTCCATGATAAAAGTGCATCTGTCCATGATAAAAGTGCATCTGTCCATCATAAAAGTGCATCTGTCCATCATAAAAGTGCATCTGTCCATATGCATATCATGGATAGATGCATTTGTATGGGCTTCTAAAGCTCCAACCAGGACATTTAATGACTCCGATTGTATTCAATGTCATATACACCTAGGACGGCTTCAGGGTGAGTGAATCATGGGCTAATTAATTTGAGTGAACGATCCCTCTGACTGTCCACAGAAAAGCGTGTACGTGGCTAATCTGACTGAAGAGCTGGTGACGTCTCCGGAACAAGCCCTGTTCTGGATCACCAAAGGAGAAAGTAAAGCTGCTCTCATTGACTCACTCGTTCTTTATTCTGCTGTACTGCGGTGCTTATCTCTGATCCTCACTTCATTCACACAGAAAACCGGCATTATGGGAAAACTAGAATGAACCAGCGCAGCAGCCTCTCTCACACCATTTTCCGCATGGTAAGAGGCGATGTGATCTGCAGTGTGTTTGGAGTCTGGTTTATTTGGACTGCGTAAGTTCCTCTGGTTTGTTCTCTGTCAGATCCTGGAGAGCTGTGACCGAAGCGATCCGGCGTCGGGGGAGAACGCTGATGGACCCTTCATTGTGTCACATCTGGTGAGTTCAACACCAACACCACCCTTCTGTGTGACTTCATTCACTGACGGCATTCGGACGAGCAACATTTATTACGGTTAGTCAGTGTGTCGTTGTTTCCCGTTTCTGTAGAACTTGGTGGATCTTGCCGGCGCTGAACGGGCGAGTCAAACGGGAGCTGAGGGTAATGACTGTGTTTTACTGTTTCTTCCTTTAGGCCCCGTCCACACTACTGCGTTTTCGTTTAAAAACGGAGACCTTTTGCTACGTTTGCACCTCCCGTCCACACTAAAACGGCAAAAACGGAGACCCAAAACGGAGAAGTTTAGAAACGCTGCTGACCCGTTTTTCGTTCTGAATCTTCGGAGGGCGTTTTAGTGTGGACGGGTCAAAACGGAGGACTTCAGAAACGATGACGTAGTAGAGGCTCACGCTCGGCTCTGTGATTGGTGTCATCAGTCATGGCGTATATCTTTGATAGCAGCTGTTGTGCAAGTAAATTCTGCAGTTTACAATGCTATAACTGCCTACATGCGCCGGAGGCAAGCTATTATTCCAGCGATCTGTGACCATTCCCGTGTGCAGCGGCGGTATCGACCGTACATGGAGCGTCGGTTTTGGGTTAACCCGGGAAGAGCCAGCGCATGGTGGGATAATTTTATCAAAGAAGTTGTGTTTACGCCGGCACGCGCATGCCCAGTGTTGGTGAATGGTCACGTGATCCGCGTTTTCAGTCGTTTTAATGTGGACGGAGATCAATTCTAAAACGCTGGTGTGGACGGAGATCGTATTCGTTTTAATTCTCCGTTTCTAAACGAAAACGCAGTAGTGTGGACGGGCCTTAGTCTGTTGCTGGCAGGGCTGGGTATTGTTCAAAATCTTTCGATCCGGTGCCAATTTCAATACCTCAGTTTTGATACCGGTTCCTAACGATACATTTTTCGATACCAATTTTATGAAATCTATTTTAACAAGATTACATAACACATTACCACAGAAAAACTTTGGCTAAGGAGCATGAGTCAAACTGAAAAAATAAAACCAGTGCACAAAGGAACAAATCTTTTATAAAGAGCTCATGCTCACCAAAGCATATATATATATATATATATATATATATATATATATATATATATATATATATATATATATATATATATATATATATATATATATATATATATATATATATATATATATATATATATATATATACATTTTTTTTTTTTTTTTTTTTTAAATTACTTCAGTGTCACATGATCCTTCAGAAATATGAAAAGTTTGTTGCTTAATATTTTGGAAACTATGATGCATTTTTTCATGATTCTTTGAATACAAAATTCAAAAGAACAGCATTTATTTAAAAATGAAATATTTGTAACATTACACATGTTTTAATGTCACTTTTGATAACTTTTAATGCATCCATTCCTTACTGAAAAAAAATTCTGACTAATCAACAGATTTTTGAACGGCTGTGTACATTCAGTAGGTCATTATTGCAAATTATTACATGGCTGGGCTGAATTCCAATGTAGAATGCGGTGTGTTATTTCTTGATAACAGACCGCTGCGAAGTATAACACACACCGTTGCCATGAAAAACAGCGCGTTGCTATGGACGCGGAACGGACTATTTTCTTTGACGGAAGCAATACAATCGTTTTTAAATCAATAAACTCCATTTTAAATCAATCATTCGTGTCAAATTATTTATTGTGTAGGTAGCCATGTAATAAGCGGGATAATGTATAGAGAGGCGGTCGTTATAGCGAATAACAAGCCCTTCAGGCTGAGTCAAGCACCGCTTCGCGGCGAAGCAACTTCCTGCTCTTATGTTGACGCCGTGCACTGTCAAGGGCTTCATCATATCTGTCGCGGTACCGGTCTTTGCAGCAAGTATTTTACTGCAAATACTGCATCGCGCGCTGTTGGCATCAAGCCTGGAGAAATGTAGCCGCACTTTTGATCGACTTTTCCACATCTTTATGGTATTGTGTGTGTGTGTGCTCGCGTCTCATGAATGTGTGTGTGTGTGTGTGTGTGCGCTCGCGTCTCACTGAGTATGTGTGTGTGCTCGCGTCTCATAAGTATGTACGCGAGTTCGTGTGTGTGCTCGCGTCTCATGAATGTGTGTGTGTGTGTGTGCGCTCGCGTCTCACTGAGTATGTGTGTGTGCTCGCGTCTCATAAGTATGTGCGCGAGTTCGTGTGTGTGCTCGCGTCTCATGAATGTGTGTGTGTGCGCTCGCGTCTCACTGAGGATGTGCGCGAGTTCGTGTGTGTGCTCGCGTCTCATAAGTATGTGCGCGTGGAGAGTTTGTGCGCACGCGTCTCATATGAGTATGTGCGCGGAGAGTTCTGCGTAAGTTCAATGTAGCGTCTGCACAACGCGCATACACTTCGATTCTCTCATCTACACACAGACGCCGCAGTTCTCATTTTTGCAAATCATACATTATTACGATAGATAGATGGATAGACAGTTTATTATAAAAGCATACATCTAGCTTACACATTTAGCCAAATTATCATACGCCTGTTTAACCGAAGTTAATTTGGGTGTGTTTCTCCATCCCCAACGTCCCTGACGAGAACGTCGGTCTCCTCGGCTGTGAACCGCTCCTGGCGCGCGTCTGGCCGTTATAATAGCAATCCGCTTTAGAACAAGCGCGTCTGCTCTCAAAGGGAATGTGAGATGACGCTCTGATTGGTTTATTTCACGTTATGTCCAAACCACACCTATGAGTAATAAAGCTACTTCAGACCAACACATTTTAGATTTGCGCCGGGCGCAAGAGTCATTTATCCCGCCGGGAAAATAGCAACAGCGCCGAGACCCGCCCACAAAGTCACTTGCCTTTGCGCTTTGACACTTGCGTTTCAGATCGTTAAAATAGGGCCCTATGTGTGTCGTTGTGCATTTCGTATGTATTTGTTTGAGCACCGACTTTGACGAGTTAACCCCTTAGGTATCGAAATCTGTTACCGAACAAGTCATTTTTCGATACCCGATAGTATCGAGGCAATTCGGTCGGTACCTAAAAAGTATCGCACTCGGTACCCAGCCCTAGTTGCTGGTTTTGGAATTAAATGGGCAAACTACCCGATTTCACACTCGTAGAGTCGTAATGATTCACAAACGACAATGACTGTCGAGATGCAAGAACCGATAATTTTGTCTCGTATAGTGTCGTAGTGGACGACAACTGACGCGGCGCTTCAATGTCCCGACATAAAGACTAGCATGTTTAATTTTTCCCGGTCCTCCATGACCGGCTCCGTCACATCTGTGACCAATAGGAGCACAGGAGCTCTTCCCTACACAGCTTTCAAACATGACGAAATGATGGAGATTTCGAATCTGGCACTTTTGGTTATGTATTCGCCTCTGTGATTGTCTATCCAAGTTTTCTCTGTAGCGAAGGAGAATATGATTTGCTAGTTAAAGCCGTTTCCAGCTCTCACTGGGTTTCTGAAGCGTCTCTGTCATGGCAGTCCCTCGAGGAAACATCAACGCTGGCGTATAGTTGCCAAATCTCCACGAAACTTATTTCTTTTATGGGGCTTTTCTGACAAGACAGCCAGTACAAAACACGCCACTTCGGCAGCCATCGCTTGTGTACGCTCTTCTTTCTGGAGGTCAGTCGCTAGTTCCGCCGCCTTGATGACATCACACACGCCGCTAATGAGAGCAAGTGGTGATTGGTCGGGATGCAAGGTGTAGTCTGACGAGTCAAGAGTCAAAATCGCACAACAGGGACTATCGTAACAGTCAGAAATACTGTGTGTTTTGAACCTGGCACAAATAGTCATTAAAAAAAAAAACCTTCTGAGTGCAAAAGATTAACACTTGCACGCACGTACTCACTCACATGCACACACTCACATGCACACGCACTCACTCACACTCGCACACAGACAGTGAGTGAAATGAGTGCGAGTCAATTATCGCAAAAATGATACTTCACAATGATTATATAAAAAAAATAAATAAATAAATAAAATAAATAAACCTTGACAAATAAATACCCAAATGTATATTTTCAAAGCATAAAATCTAGTATTTTCACAGCCGGTAAGTGACACAGAACTGTTCCTGCTCACAAATGAGCGGATACAGCCAAAGTTTGAGCCATTTGGGAGAAGCTTAAAATATAACTATTGATTTAATGAACTTGTGTGTTGAAAGCTCTCTCTTGTTTCTAAAAGAAGGGTGCAACATAAACCGCAGTTTGTTCATCCTGGGTCAAGTCATTAAGAAGTTATCCGACGAGAGTCAGAAGTGAGTTATTTCGTGACTTTCACCCTGTTTTTGGTGGCAAACCGTAGCAAACAATAATGTCTGGTTTCCGTTCCATCCGGAAGGGGCTTTGTGAATTACAGAGACAGCGAGCTGACCCGAATCCTGCAGAACTCTCTGGGTGGGAATGCCAAAACTGTGATTATTTGCACCATCACGCCAGCCAATGTGGACGAGACCATCCGCACTTTACAGGTACGAGGACCGTGCGCTTCTTCACTGCTGTCCGCTCTGATACGGGGAGATGTGCTTAACTCATCTGTGCTCTTACTGCCGTTTAAAGTTTGCCAGTGCAGCGAAGCGCATGATGAACGACCCTCGCGTCACGGAGGTCTCTGATGAAGGAGCGCTCTTGAAGAGATACCGCAACGAGATTGTTGATCTTAGACGCTGTTTGCAAGAGGTAAGTCAGGTCTCCTTTATATTGTTAAAGAGCTGTATAAATGGTGTTTCACAGCAGCTTTACAGTGAGAACAGGAGATTACAGCAACAGAGATTGTTCAGGCTTTACAGCAGATCTAGAATAAAGCTATTGTCCAGATGAAGTTAGTGTTGATTGCACTCCCATTTCTAAAATTAGTTATTAACTTAGGGGCCGCTAACACGACACCATTCTCACAGGAAACTTTTACTGTGTTTACTTTACAGTCGGCTGGTCATAACACGATCTCTTCCCCATCTCCTCTCACAGGTGTCCTATGTCACTGAAGCCGAGCGAGAGTCGCTGCGTCAGCTTCTGCAGGAGAAAGACCAGCTCCAGAGAGAGCAGCAGGACCGCATCAACAACTTGACCAAGCTGCTCGTTACTGCCTCAAACGTCGCCCTGAACCCGAAGGTGACCCATTTCACCAGTCGTATCGAGCGTTGGGTATCGTTTGAATTAACCATTCCTGTTTCAATTCTGTCTTATTGCAAAACAATTAATTGTAGCTTAATATCATGAACAAAAATCAACAGGCTGAAGAACACTTACACAAGGAATGTTTGCATGGTTTAACACTAGAAGTGCCAGAATGCCATAACAACTAGAACTGCCGCAAGCGGTCATTTTGACCGCTAGATTCCAAACTAGGCTATATCTTTAATGATAAATACCCAATTGAGAGATTAATGCATTTATTGTATTAGGATGTATTTTAAAAACAAAACAACACCAAACTGTACATTTAAACAAGTTTAATTATACATTTATAAATAAATAATATCCGTAAATGTCTTGAACAAAATGACGGCGTATAGCCTATGTTTTCATGTTTCTGTTCGATCTCACTCTCACTCTCACTCTCACTCTCACACACACACACACACACACCATATTCCAGCATTGCAATCTTGACATTGCAGCCTGTTCATTATAGCAATAATAAAATAGTCAACCTAACATATAAATTCCACTGCTCTGTTTCTCAGTAGCCTACAATTCTTTACGCGTGTGAAGAGGATGATTTTTTTCCGTCGATACTGGAACATGAGTGAAGTACAAAGCCTATAATAAAGAATAGTTTACCATTCAAATGCATCGCAAATGTTGAAACATTTTGATTCTAATTAGAGTTACGTGAGCCCAACGCCGCTTACTTTCACTTTCGCTTATAAAGGAGCCTATTTCATTTTGGCTTGTTTATAGTTATTTTTTTAATTCTTGCTCTGTTCTGAATATCATTACATTTAAATGATTTGTTGAATATGTTTAGTGTATTTTTTTGCCACATTTTATTGTTGTGTATATTACTATAGCCTATAATAATACCGCGAAATTCAGTGCGGTCAATATGACCGCCTTTGGCCCGAAATAGGTAAATATGTTCATTTTGTTTTTTTGCCTTATGTGTAATTTATATGAAACACATTTTAAATGAAAATACAGACACTTTTAGGAAAAGTCAGGTGCCAGCAGGATTGTATCTATTTTTTCAACAGTTATTGCAGATATAAAATTCAAAACGGTCAAAATGACCGCGATGGCCGTTCTAGTGTTAAAAATGCCATAGAAAAACAATATAGCCAACATTGCACTTTTTAAATAAAATATACATATCTAATATATATACACTATATTTTCATATGTATATGTTATTAGAAAAAATGTTATTCAGTCAAGAACCAGTGATTTGTGTGTCTTTTGTTGTTTGATTAGTGTTATTATAGAGACGGCAGCAGGAATATTAGGCTGCTGTCACTTTAAGAGTTGCTCTATATAGTTACTCACGCCTGCACTGAAAACAGCGAGTCGTCTCACGCTTGAATAGTTTAACATCGCTTTGGATGTGTGCGCGGCACAGAAAACAGCGAGTCGTCTCACGCTTGAATAGTTTAACATCGCTTTGGATGTGTGCGCGGCACAGAAAACAGCGAGTCGTCCCGCGTTTAAAAGTCATATTGAAATGCTCACAAAGGAATCGATAAGAGGAATCTAAGTTTTATAACAAGTATCCGATTCCTGACCTCAAGTATTTTTTTTAATTCACAGCCCTAATCGCAACTCCTCAGTGTTGGTGAAGGCCGTGGATCTGATTGTTGCATTTGATCGCACAGGTTCCCAAGCGGAGAGGGACGTGGGGTGGGAATCTGCTGGAGGAAGATCCCAGCTCCACTGACATGAGCTTCGCTGAGCCGTACGTCAAGAAGAGGAGAGCCGACTGCTCTCTGCCTGAAGAGGGAGAGGGTACGAGTCTCAACACTTGAGAAATCACTTGTGTTTGAAGGTTATTCTGCAGTCGCTGTGAAGCACGTAAATGTCATGTTCAGAATGAAGGCTTGGCCGAAAAACCTTAATATGGCCAGTGCCACACCAGGGACTGGAGACTTATTTATTACTTAATTATTTAAAAGAATCTTCTTAAATCATCATAAATGTTTGATTTCTTTTAGTCTGTTTCTTGTTTTTGACAGTTTTCCTCAGTCTGAGTAATTCAAAACTTGTGTCCTTTAAGTTGAACAATAAATTACTTCCTAGAGTTAGGATAACCTTCAACTTCTTAAATCCCTCTTGTCTTAAAAGATTTATTATTATTATTATTATTATTATTATTATTATTATTATTAATTTGTTTTTTTTTGTTGCTTTTATATCAAATTAATTGTTGTAATTAAGCATATGACGGCAACGCAAACCAACTGGTCCATCTTAAGGCTCATTTAACACAATTATTTTTGACTCATTAAAAACGCGACGCTGATTGCTGAATTCCGGTCAAGCCGAGAAGATTTGTGTGTCCATCACTAGATAAAGGTTCATGAGGCGTTTGCTTAGTTGTGGTGTTTTGTGTCCAGATGTGGATGAGCTCGACAGCTGCTTTGATGAACCCAACATGGAGACGAGCAACATCACGGCCCGCAGCTCCTCGGACGGGTGAGGACGCATCACCAATATAACACTGCTTTTACTCTCTAATGGGGCGTTTAAATCGGTTGTTAGCCTAGTTGTTAACTGCTAAAAGTTTTCATCGCGATAAGCCAACTCGATGTAAGTGTGATTTCATGTAAACTGTGATTAATCGGTCAGCTCTAGCAGCAGTGCTCGCATGCTCTTCTGCAGCATAAATGCATGTTTCTATCATTTCTCCTCTGTGTTCAGGAGTCATTTCCTGGACTCTCCCCGGGTGAATGAGCTGGCGCTGAAGGTGGCGTCTCTGGAGCGTCAGCTGGACGCCGAGACTCAGAGCAAACGCAGAGCAGAGGAGATGAGCGCTGCGCTCCAGCTGGAGGTGTCTGAGCTGAAGAACAAGCTGGAGACTCGACCCACGCCGTCAGGACAGGAGCAGGCCCTCTCTGAGCTGGAGCGGAAGGACAGCTGTGAATGAGTATGGCAGGAAGTAGCGACTAGTGAAAATAAACTATCAAATATTACTTCCTCATCGTGGTCTGATTTCTTACAGCTTTGTAATTTACGGTGGTGTAAGGTGCTGGAAAAAGCTTAAAAGCTTGTTTTAACTGTGGTCAAATGTAAATTAACTTGTGCTTATTTAACTTTATTCAAAAAGTTATTTAATTCTGCAATTTGCCTTCATTAGCGATTATCATCAATTTGATTACACAGATACTAATTAAACTAAACTGAGCTAGACAATGACATCTCTGAATTCAATAATGAAATGCCTTTAACTGAAAAGTGAATGTTAAATCTTATTATACGTTACTGACACTCTATCCTCCAATTTGATACGGTTAAGTGCTTTGACACAATCTGTATTGTTAAAAGCACTATATAAATAAAGGTGACTTGACTTGATGTCGGTCCAGTGAGCATTGTTTTCGCGTGTGATGCACGTTTGCATTTAAATCCGTTCATCAAATAACGTTAACGTATTAACCAGCATTTATGCTTTTGAACCAGTGCACTACCTCAGGACATTTTTGTTCATGTAAAATATACCTCATTGTCATGTTCTAGACATGTTCTTTAACCGGGTCTGAGCTGTTTTCTGGGCCCTGGAGGTGTTCTGACATGCTCTGACATTTGTGCTTGTTTCTGTTACTTGTGACATTTTCATGGCTAAAGTCTAATTACACTGTATTCAGTACAAACTCTGCTACAATAATATATCAGCAGCATGTGTGTAAAAGTTTGTAGTTTTGAGATAATGACATTTTATGCGTAGTCTGTGAAAATACAAAAAATTGTCACTGAAATAAGGTCATGAAACCCATACTGATTATTTCTTCACAAGACTATTGAAATTTGTATCATGTAGCCTAGAATATTTGCTCTAAAACTATGTGAGAATCACCCTGACTGCTCATTCAGACAATATATTGATTTAAAATCTGTAAGACGTGTTTTGTGTAAGAAAGCTTTATGCGGGAGGTGTGATCACATCATTAATATGTAAGCTTTTCACACCTGAGAAAGAGAAAGGCCCTCCCCTAACGGCCCTATTAGGAGCTATCAGGCCCTGTCATTCTGAGCAACCTTGCACAAAGAATGAGGAGATTTAAAAAAGAATGGCTTTTTGATTGTTTGACTGTTGACTATAAGCAAGGACTTTAGATACTCACAGACTGCGCACTCTTACAGACGATTAAAGGGGACATATCATGCAAATCTGACTTATGCCGTGTTTAAGTGCTGTAATCGGCGCTTCTACCGACTAACTTTGTTCTGGTGAGCCTTTCTCTGCAAGCATCTCTAAAAATAAGCCGATCAGATTTCTCTCTCCTTCTGACGTATGAAATCTCTCCTGCGTTTTAAAAAACAAATCCCGTCCCGTATTACCAAAGTGGGAAAAACCATATCTAATTTTAAAGGGTCAGTTCACCTGAAAATAAACTCATTTACTTGCCCTCATGTCGTTCCAAACCAATAAGACTTTTGTTCATCTTCATGACCGCTACAGAACTGCCACTTTGATGCTTCAAAAAGTTCATAGAGATTGTAAAACTAATCATATGAATCGAGTGGTTTAGTCCAAATCTTCTGAAGAGACTCGATCGCTTTAATGATGAACAGATTGAATCGACGCACACGATCTGTTCATCATATAAAGCGGTCGAGTCACTTCAGAATATTCAGTTAATATGGATTAGTTTTCTTCTCTCTATTAGATCGCTTTATGAACCTTTTGAAGCGACAAAGTGGAAGTTGCGTAGCTGTCAGTGGAGGGACCGAAATCGCTCGGATTTCATTAAAATATCTTCATTTGTGTTTTAAAGATGGAGAAAAGTCTTACGGGTTTGGAACCACAAGTTTTCCATTTTTGGGTGATCTGTCCCTTCAAGAGTGTGTGTGTGACCGTAGATCAGACTTCAGTGCAGGGAAGTGTTCACTGGTTGGTGAGCGTCTGTTTGTGTTAACCCTGTTATTCTCCACCACAGCTGACACACATCGAGTCTAAAGCAGAGCAACTGGAGAAGCAGAAGATCCTGCTGGAATCTGAAGTCCATTCGCTCAGTCTGGTGAGAGTCTGAGTCGTGTTTCCAACCCTGAAGAACCAGATCTCAGCTTAAATGAGACGCATTCTGTCATTTACTCTCCCTCATTGTTCCAAACCCATAAGCCTTTGGTTAATATGAAAAACCCAAATAAGATATTTCTTATGAAACCTGAGATGTTTTTGTCCCTCTAACCAGAGTTTGGTTTTAGCCTAGTTTGGAACAACTTGGGAGTAAATGATGAGTTTTCATTTTTGGCTGAGCTATCCCTTTTAATCTTAACTTGTTGTTTTTAAAGCCGAGTGTCATTGTGTTTCAGTCTCTCACTGAGGTGAACGCTAGCATGTCTTCTGACCAGAGTAACATGCAGTCCAAACACCGATCTGCACATCTGATTTCTGAGATTGATGCGTCTCAGGAGAAGCTGCTGGTAAATGCTGATGCGTCCGAAACATTTGGTTTACATGTGAACTTCAAGACTCTTTGACCAGAAATCTGACATGAGGTTTTACTTTCATGTGAAGGCGGCCTTTGCGAGGCTCCAGCTGATCATCGATCGTCCCACTGATGCATTAGAGGCCGTGAATCGTGAAGAGGGGGCCATGATCTCTTCGCTGGCTCAACTCATTCCAGTGGTGCAGAGAAACGTCCACGCGATGCACACAGATATAACCACTGAACTGAACACCGTGCTCATCAAGATTGCGGTAGGAGTCGGCAGAGACGCGAAATCATCTCATTTGAACATGTTCCGTGTAACAATATATCGCAATACAAAAATGCAACTATGTATTGTGGATAGTGACTATATGTATTGTGTATAGTTTACAGAGTTTTAGTGTCAATACTACATTAAACTACTATATATAATGTATAATGATGCAATGGGGGAATATCTGTGGTCCTGATAATGCCAAATGTCTGATGTTACTAGTAAAAGTGGCCTACGTTATTTTAAATATCTAGTCAGTGACAGTGCAAGCAGATTAGTCTAAAATAATTCTGTATTTTCAGCTTCAGAATCATGAATTATTGTGTTCATATGTCTTGGGAGTATGGCAATAATACCGAATCGTGACGTGAGGGTGTCGTTACACCCCTACTGAAGTGTTAACGTAAGCGAAACACGATGTTGCAGGAGGCGTACAGGAGACTAGCGCAGCGCTGCAAGACTCACTTTGAGACGGAGGTCCAGCGTGACGTGACCTTGTTCGAGGAGTCTCGACTGCAGGACCTGCTCGTCCTCACGGCTCGGGCTCCGGCTCTGGCTTCACTGTCACTTCAGGACGACTTGCAACAGGTCTGGGATCAGAGACTCTCAGATCTGGTGGAAAGACTACAACAGTACCTGCAGGTGTGATCATGTTCATTGTTTGGCAACAGGCCACCAGCAAACACCCTTCATGTTTACTCAATTCACAAATTGTTCTACATTCTACGTCTAATTGTGTGTTCATCAGAAACTGGAGTGTGTTCTAAGGGTTCTGGAGGACGGTGTAGCCAAACACTCGGTGCTCGTGTCAGAGGAGTGTCAGCACAGGACTTGTGCGCTCATGGATCTCACGGCTCTGCTACCGTGTCCTCCGTCCGCCGCTATTGTACAGCTCCACGAGCAACAGATCACGCGTCGCACTAAAACCCTCGAGCATCTGAAAGCACATACGTTCTACGTCTAATTGTGTGTTCATCAGAAACTGGAGTGTGTTCTAAGGGTTCTGGAGGACGGTGTAGCCAAACACTCGGTGCTCGTGTCAGAGGAGCGTCAGCACAGGACTTGTGCGCTCATGGATCTCACGGCTCTGCTACCGTGTCCTCCGTCCGCCGCTATTGTACAGCTCCACGAGCAACAGATCACGCGTCGCACTAAAACCCTCGAGCATCTGAAAGCACATACGTTCTACGTCTAATTGTGTGTTCATCAGAAACTGGAGTGTGTTCTAAGGGTTCTGGAGGACGGTGTAGCCAAACACTCGGTGCTCGTGTCAGAGGAGCGTCAGCACAGGACTTGTGCGCTCATGGATCTCACGGCTCTGCTACCGTGTCCTCCGTCCGCCGCTATTGTACAGCTCCACGAGCAACAGATCACGCGTCGCACTAAAACCCTCGAGCATCTGAAAGCACATACGTTCTACGTCTAATTGTGTGTTCATCAGAAACTGGAGTGTGTTCTAAGGGTTCTGGAGGACGGTGTAGCCCAACACTCGGTGCTCGTGTCAGAGGAGCGTCAGCACAGGACTTGTGCGCTCATGGATCTCACGGCTCTGCTACCGTGTCCTCCGTCCGCCGCTATTGTACAGCTCCACGAGCAACAGATCACGCGTCGCACTAAAGCCCTCGAGCATCTGAAAGCACATACGTTCTACGTCTAATTGTGTGTTCATCAGAAACTGGAGTGTTTTCTAAGGGTTCTGGAGGACGGTGTAGCCAAACACTCGGTGCTCGTGTCAGAGGAGCGTCAGCACAGGACTTGTGCGCTCATGGATCTCACGGCTCTGCTACCGTGTCCTCCGTCCGCCGCTATTGTACAGCTCCACGAGCAACAGATCACGCGTCGCACTAAAACCCTCGAGCATCTGAAAGCACATACGTTCTACGTCTAATTGTGTGTTCATCAGAAACTGGAGTGTGTTCTAAGGGTTCTGGAGGACGGTGTAGCCAAACACTCGGTGCTCGTGTCAGAGGAGCGTCAGCACAGGACTTGTGCGCTCATGGATCTCACGGCTCTGCTACCGTGTCCTCCGTCCGCCGCTATTGTACAGCTCCACGAGCAACAGATCACGCGTCGCACTAAAACCCTCGAGCATCTGAAAGCACATTATTTTGTGAGTAATGCTTGTTTTGAAATGGTTTTAATCTGTTTTTGTCTTGCTCCTCTTTCCTGACCTATCTGTGCTCGTCAACAGGCTCTGTGGAATCACTGCGGGTCAGAGATCTCGCCGCTCGAATCAGAGTCATCTGAGTCTGAGCAGCAGCTGAAGGATCTGAGGAGAGAGACTGTGACTCTGCTGAAAGCGCTGAACGGCACGCTTCCCCAAACTGAGGCTGAACTCCTGCAGGACAATCTCAGTCTGTCGCTGCAACTGCAGAGAACGCAGAAGCAGATGAAGGTACGGAGCAGAGGAATTTATGTAATGTGCATCTTATTGTGAACAATTCCTCCATGCATATGGTTTTTTAAAGTGCTGTATGTAATTTTTTTTTTTTTTTTTTTTTTTTTAACTCTACTAAAGCATAAAAATACCATATGGTTGCAGAAATTCAGGAAACATGCTAAGTTCACATCCTCGTTTCTCTGAAAAACACAGCCAGTTTGACTTTTTTTCAGTTGTTTTTGCTATTATTTTACACATTCCATTTATTTACACATCTTATAGTGGGGAGTCCCTCAGGCTGTGGCATAATTCATTGCTTATTGGTAGTTTAAGTAGCTGATCGTAAAGCGTTACCCATTGTTTGTCTGGCAGGAGATTCAGGAGCAGAGGAGGAAACGGAAGCTTCAGGCTGCCAAAAAAAAAGTGTGTGCGTCTATTACTATGAATACGGTTATTTCAGTAACAGCAGAGAGAGAACGCGCTTTCAGAGCGCTTGAGTTACCCAGATCTCTCTATCTCTCTCTCTCTATCTCTCTCTATCTCTGTTTTTTATCTTTCTTTCTTTCTTTCTTTCTTTCTTTTCTTTTTTCTGTCTTTTTATTTTTCTTTCTTTCTTTCTGTCTTTTATCTTTCTTTCTTTCTTTCTTTCTTTCTTTCTTTCTTTTTTCTGTCTTTTTATTTTTCTTTCTTTCTTTCTTTCTTTCTTTCTTTCTTTCTTTCTTTCTGTCTTTTATTTATTTATCTTTCTTTCTTTCTTTCTTTCTTTCTTTCTCTCTGTCTTTTATTTATTTATCTTTCTTTCTTTCTTTCTTTCTTTCTTTCTCTCTGTCTTTTATTTATTTATCTTTCTTTCTTTTTTCTTTCTTTCTTTCTTTCTTTCTTTCTTTCTTTCTTTTTTCTGTCTTTTTATTTTTCTTTCTTTCTTTCTGTCTTTTATCTTTCTTTCTTTCTTTCTTTCTTTCTCTGTCTTTTATTTATTTATTTATCTTTCTTTCTTTTTTCTTTCTTTCTTTCTCTTTTCTTTCTTTCTTTCTCTTTCTTTTTTCTTTCTTTCTGTCTTTTATTTACCAATCTTTCTTTCTTTTTCTTTCTTTCTTTCTCTGTCTTTTATTTATTTATCTTTCTCTCTTTCTTTCTTTCTTTCTTTCTTTCTTTCTTTCTCTCTGTCTTTTATTTATTTATTTATCTTTCTTTCTTTCTTTCTTTCTTTCTTTCTGTCTTTTATTTATTTATCTTTCTTTCTTTCTTTCTTTCTTTCTTTCTTTCTTTCTTTCTCTGTCTTTTATTTATTTATCTTTCTTTCTTTCAATTCAATTCAATTCAACTTGCTTTATTGGCATGAACAAAGAAACATGTTGTTGCCAAAGCAGTTTACAGAAAATACATTACAATACATATCACATATTAAAAATACAAATACAAATAGAAATACATATAGTAGGTGTCACATATATTGTATACAGTGTCATAAACATACAAAATACTACATTACAAAAAAAAAAAAAAATTAAAAATCATACAACACAATTTAATAAACCGTTTTTCTTTTTCCCTCTTTTTTTTCTTTTCCCCTTTCCCTTTCTCTGTTGTTCCTTTTACAATATAATGACTGTACAATCCTAAACCAGTGTAATGTTGTGATCTTATAGTGGGGAGTCCCTCAGGCTGTGGCAGGCAGAAACATATTTAGCTGCCAGTGGGGCTGCTGCCCCTTCTCCTAGGAGGACTACCAGCTTCTCTTCTGAAGTTAACATTGGGAAATGTACTACTTTGTTGGCTATTCCTCCAAAGTGTAAGGCTCTTAGTGAAGAGAATTTTTCACAGTTGAGGAGGAAGTGTATCTCTGTTTCTATCTCTCCTGTTGAGCAGTGAGCACATATACGCTCCTCTCTGGGCAGCCATGTCTGCCTGAGTCTTCCTGTCTCTACGGCCAGCTGGTGGTCACTGAGCCTGTATTTAGTCAGGATCCGTCTCTGCTTTACATCTCTGACAGTGTGCAGATACTCAGCCAATTTATATTCTCTGTTAAGAGTTAAATAACAATTTAGTCTACTTTGTGTTTTTGTTTGACTTTTCCAATGTTCTAAATATTGATCCTTTGAATGATTCATAATCTGTTTTGTTCTGTTGAGTTGTTTTAAACCAGTGCTAATGGGAGCCTCATTAGTTAGCTTCACCATCAGCTGACTCAGGGCACTGTTTTCAGGATTCAGCTCTTGGGTTTTAAGTGCTTCAGAATGAAGTGTGTCTTTTTGGCTTAATTTAAGATGTGTCCAAAATGTAATAGCTCGTTTCTGTATATTTATCAGTAATGGGTAACGTCCCAGTTCTGCTCGACAGGCATTATTTGGGGTTTTCCTTTGAACGTTTAGAGTTCTTCTACAGAATTCTGTGTGTAGGGTCTCTATCGGGTGTTTGTCCCAGGAGTCATGCTCCAATCTACTGAGTGGGCCCCAAACTTCACTTCCATAAAGTGCTATCGGTACAATTACCCTATCAAATATCTTAGTCCAGATTCTAATTGGGATGTTAATGTTGAACAGCTTGGTTTTGAATGCATACATTGCCCTGTATGCTTTTTCTTTAAGTGAATGTATGGCTTTATTGAAATTCCCTGATGCAGATATGGTCAGACCGAGGTAAGTATAATTTTGTGTGTGTTTAATTTGGGTGTTATTCATAGTAAAAGGGTATTTGGTTTCAAGACGTCTGGCTTTTTTTTGAAAGATCATAATTTGAGTTTTCTTTAAATTGACCTCCAATGCCCAGTTATGGCAGTATTGTTCCAGGATGGACAGGTTATGTTGGAGACCATCTCTGGTTGGAGACAACAAAATAAGGTCATCTGCATAAAGCAGGTATTTAATCTCTGTGTCTAGTAGTGTGAGGCCTGGAGCTGCTGATCGGTCCAACTGGTCTGCAAGTTCATTTATGTACAGGTTGAATAATGCAGGACTTATACAGCATCCTTGCCTCACACCGCGTCCTTGGGTAAAATATTCTGTTCTTTGATTATTAATTTTCACAGCACATTGATTGTGCTTGTACATACATTTGATAAGGTCATATACCTTGCCACCTATTCCACTTTGAAGGATTTTGAAGAAAAGTCCTTCATGCCAAATGGAGTCAAAGGCTTTTTTAAAGTCGATGAAACAAGCAAATATTTTCCCTCCCTTTTTTTGGTGGACATGTTTGTTAATTAAAGTATGTAAGGTGTATATATGATCAGATGTTCTGTAACCTGGAAGAAAACCAATTTGGCATTTACTAAGTATGTTTTTTTCTTTAATAAAGGTTAGTATCCTTGAATTTAGGATACTACAGAATATTTTCCCAAGGTTGCTGTTGACACAGATCCCTCTGTAGTTATTAGGGTCGGATTTATTTTTGTGGATTGGGGTGATCAGCCCCTGGTTCCAGACATCAGGAAAGCAGCCAGATGTAAGCACCATGTTGAACAGTTTAACTATTGCAATTTGTAACTCTGGGGTACTGTTTTTCAGCATTTCATTTTTTATGCCATCTGTGCCACAAGCTTTTCTTGATTTCAGAGATTTCAGTTTGTCTGTTAACTCTTTTTGTGTAATTTGATAATCTAATGGATTTTGGTTAGTTTTGATGGCTGATTCGAGATTGTCTAATTTTGATTTAATATCAAGTTGGTTTATGTTCAGGTCTTCAGGTGGGATACTTTTGTAAAGGTCCCTGAAGTATTTTTCCCAGATGCCGCCATCTTGTATTGCCAATTGTTGTGGCTTTGTGGTTTCTAAACTGTTCAACATGTCCCAGAACTGACCCTGGTCTATTGCGTTTTCAATCTCCTGAAGTGTTTGGTTGGTATAATGGAATTTCTTTAGTCGTATAGTCTGTTTATATTGTTTCAGAGTTTCAAAGTATTCATGTTGTAGTGTTGGGTCATGTTGGTTTCTGTGTTTTTGGTTTGATAGCTGTCTTAAATGTTTCCTCATTTCTTTACATTCACTGTCAAACCATTTTTTATCAGTGGTTTTTTGTTCACTGTTATGGTGTTTTCTTTTTGTCTTCCCAAGTTTGGCATTTAATGCAGCGTTTTGGAAGATATGGGTAATGTCTTTTGTTGCTTTGTTAACGCCTTCAGATGTATTTTGATAGTGGACTATGTTGAATGTGTTTATTACATGTTTTATTTCATTTGAGTTCAAAGTGTGTATAAATTGTTCATTACTGTTTGGAGCCCATTTGTATGCCTGATTTAGATTGTACAGTTTACTGAGCGGTTTCTTAGTAGTAGCTCTGTTTTTTTTCAAATATATATTTATTTGGCTGTGATCTGAGAGGGTGGTTTGTGCTCGTACAGTGAAAGCACTGAATGAGGAGGGGTCCATGTCTGAGATGGCATAGTCAACTACACTTTTACCAAGAGCTGAACAGTAGGTAAAGCGTCCCAGACTGTCTCCTCTGAACCTCCCATTTAATATATACAGGCCTGAGGTTCTACAGAGATGCACTAACTCCTTGCCATTTCTATTTATTGTTTTGTCAGGGTTGTTCCTCATGACTGTGGTTATGGGGCTCAAAAGTGACTGGTTAAAAACATGCTTATCTTCTGTGTGGTCTATACAGTCAGATTCTGAGCCTGTTCGTGCGCTGAAGTCCCCACACAGAAGTATTTTGCCTTGGGCTTGAAACTGACAAATCTCTGTCTGTAGAGAGCTGTAGAAGTCTTCGTCATGATATGGGGACTCTGATGGAGGGGTGTATATTGCACACAGATATAAATCTACGTCACAAATGCCCACTTCTTTATTAATTTTCAACCAAATGTGGTTTTTGTTTTGTTTGACCGTGCTGATGTGATTGGTGAGATCAGCTTTAAGCCAGATGAAAATTCCCCCAGAGTCTCTGCCACGGTGTACTGTGCTCAGTTTAACTGAAGGAACTGTAATTTCACTGTAACCTGAGGGACATTGGGTGATTGTATCAGATCGACACCACGTTTCTAACAGAATTAAAATATCAACATCATTTACGTTATTAAAAAAATCAGGTTCTGTGGTCTTAAGACCAAATGTACTAGAGTACAGACCCTGAATATTCCAAAAGCTTATTTTTAAAGATTTCATTTTTGAGAGAAATACAGAAATTCAACTAAAAACATGAATAAAACAAAACCAAAGTAAATAAATAAATAAATAAAAACAAAAAGGGCTAACCTGCTGTAACCAATTACTGTGTGTATGTGTGTGTGTGTGTGTGCGCCATCTATGGTATCCCTGTACCTCTTTCTTTCTTTTTCTGTCTTTTTTTCTTTCTTTCTTTCTCTTTCTTTCTCTATATGTCTTTTATTTATCAATCTTTCTTTCTTTCTTTCTTTCTCTTTCTTTCTTTCTCTCTTTCTTTCTTTATATGTCTTTTATTTATTTATCTTTCTCTTCTTTCTTTCTTTCTCTTTCTTTCTTTCTTTCTTTTTCTATGTCTTTTATTTATCAATCTTTCTCTCTTTCTTTTTCTCTATCTATGTCTTTTTTTCTTTCTTTCTTTTCTTCCTTTCTCTATATGTCTTATTTATTTATCTTTCTCTCTTTCTTTCTTTCTTTCTTTCTTTTCTTTCTCTCTCTTTCTTTCTTTCTTTTTCTCTTTCTATGTCTTTTTTTCTTTCTTTCTTTCTTTCTTTCTTTCTCTATCTCTCTCTTTCTTTCTTTCTTTTTCTCTTTCTATGTCTTTTTTTCTTTCTTTCTTTCTTTCTTTCTCTATATGTCTTTTATTTATCAATCTTTCTTTCTCTCTCTTTCTTTTTCTCTATCTATGTCTTTTTATTTCTCTCTCTTTCTTTCTTTCTTTCTTTCTTTCTTTCCCTATATGTCTTTTATTTTATTTATTTATTTATTTATTTATTTATTTCTCTCTTTCTTTCTTTCTTTCTTTCTTTCTCTTTTATTTATTTCTTTCTCTCTCTTTCTTTCTCTATATGTCTATTTATTTATCTTTCTCTCTTTC